>LOJH01092224.1:0-11550 GCA_001685095.1 Ellobius talpinus
CCAAGAGAGAAGTCCAAATTTAAGAATATTTTGCTAGGCTTATAATTGTTGTGGTTCATAAGCATTATAGCTGGGGGTGGGGGACTACTGATAGCTCTTTCTACGGACAGCTTGCAGAGCTATAACGTTAGATCCAGCTCTGACCCTCTGACCCTCTCRTATGTCCTAAGTTCTGTGTCTTCAGCCATAGGAACTTGCCTTCAATTTCTGAAGGACAATAAAGGATAATCACAAATATCACAAAAATAACACCTCGCACTTTTCAATCTTTTGATTATAAATTCTCAAAAACAAAATATAGGAAATAGACAGAAAGATTAAATTACGAAGCAACTATAAATGTGTGCTAAAGGCAATTCAAAACTTCAAGTGAAAGTACTGAAAACACAGAAATAAAAGAAAAAACACAAATATGAGCCATTCTAAAGATAATACTAAAATAGAGTATATTTCAAAATTTGAAACATGATGAAGTATCAGTAGTGATGGAATTCCAAAGCATTTATTTTGTACCTGGTACAAAATACCCACAATTACTCACAGAGAGACATACTTATACATGCACACACATTACACACACACATGCACATGTGGACATACAAATACGCAAACACTTTCACCCACACATACATACACGAACACAGACAAAGACATGCACATATACAGAGAGAACATACACAGGTACACAGGCACATGGACATAAAGATACACACAGAAAGACATATATATGAAGGGAGAGACGGACAAACTTATAAATGCACAAACGCATACACACACAGTTCCTTGGACACAGAAAGATAGACACATTCATATATATGCAACACACACAGAACACACACATAGCAAATACAGGGGCACATGGACACACACAGTCGCAAGGAGACAGACATGTTTAGATATGCAGAGACACATACATATATACATATTCATGCACAGACACAAAGGCACACACATACAGAGACACAGGAAAACAGACGTGCACACACAGAGACATCTACACACAGAAATATACACAAAGACATAGACACACAAACACACATATACACACAGATACACAGATACACATGGCTATATGCACACAGACAGATACATAGACATACACACACAGAACATATACACAAGCATAGAGAGATATGTACACACATAATCACGCATATACCAACAGACACAGAAATGAGCATACATCCAATCACACACAGCACACATGAACAAACACACCTAATCACAAACACATGCACAGGCACACAAGTTTAGTAAGAAAGGATGCCATATGTATGTTTTCTGATGAAATCATGTCATTTAGTCTGATTAAAATTTCCCTAGATCTGTGATCATGCTCTCTGGGTTCCTTTAGGGCATGGACTGATTGGGGGAATGGGATTAAAATAGAACTCTTCATAACAACAAACCCAGAATGCTAAATGTGGGATGTTTTGTGTTACAGATTAACAGGAGTGATAGCAACAGTCAGCAAGTGTTAAAGCCAGAGGGCTTTTCTATTCTTGACTTTAAACCGCATGTCTGAAACCTACCTCAAACTTGCTTAGAAAATTGATAGTTTAAGACAAGCTAACAGTATCACTTACATTGTCCTAATTACATCAGCAGTACTGTTGAGAGAGAAAGCTTGTCAGTATGGACATTACCAATCTCTGAAAAGAGCAGGTAGGAAGTATAATACTTCTGGCTTGGAACGATAGTGCATGTATTTAATCCCGGTTACTTGAGAGGCAGAGGCAGGCAGATCTCTGTGAGTTGGAAGCCAGCCTGGTTTACAAAATGAGTTTCAGGAAAGACAGGTTTACAAGAAGAGAGTCTGTCTCACAAAACAAAACAGTCAAACAAACAAACAAAAGAACCTTCAACCACAGCACTCAAGAGAAATCCATTTAGACATCACAGTATTCAGCCATGAGTGTCAACCTTCTTTTCCGTCCCTGAGTGGCTGTTTCACAAGCTACTAGGGCCCATGCTTCTCCTTCAGCTCTGCCCTAACTCCAGCCAGCCATCTTCATACAACCAACAAAAGCGTGCCACTAGGTCACAGAAGACCCTGGATCTTGTCTGGGATTCTGTGAAACAGGCAGCACTAAATCCTATCATTCTTAGTAATTCCATCAGAGTTCTCTCTTCAAGTGTTCTCGTTTAATATTCTTGTTAATTAATTAAGTGAATATTCATTGCCATTCCCTTAGCACATTATGATAAGCACAGAAATAGAGCAGATAGGAACTCGGCATCCGTGCCTTTAGCACTGCACACACAGGGAATAGCTAAGTGATGCTTTAGGAAGACACAGGTGCTGTTTCATCTGAGGTCAACAAAGGACGCTCTAAAGAATACGAATATGAGCATGTTGTGTGCAGATGTGAAAATAGAGTTCTCCGGTAGAAAGGAGAAAGCAGTACAAATGGAATAGAACAGCTTGGGAATCCCGATACACTATTTTTGTGAATATACCCAAAAGAATCAAAATGTACACAAATACACTTATCACAGCATCATTCGCAGTATGGAATCAGGCTAGGTACTCATCATTATATGAATAGACAAAGGAAATATGATGTATCTATGCAACGGAGCATTATTCAGCCATAAATAAGAATGCAATCACTGCCTTTGGAGCTAGGGCTCCTCAAGTAAGTAAAAATAAAAAAGCTATGTGTAGACAAAGAAATGTTCCATGTTCTCTCTCATAGGTATGACTGGGATTTCTAAGACTGTGAAATTAGAATAGTGCTACATGGTAAGAGAAAGAGGAGAATGGGGAGAAAGAAGAGAGAGGGAGGATCATGAGGTGTGATTTACTACAGTACTTCATATGCATGCATACAAATATCAAAATGAAACTTCAGTTTTTGCACTTAATGTTTGCTAACTTAAAAATAGTTTTAAAATTGGAACCTCTGAGACTAAATTCATTTGTTATTTTCTTACAGAACATGTCCATTTCCTGTCCTGATACTGAGAATGCATCCTTCCCTATTTGCATAGTTTAGTGAATGGCAGGAATATGTAACATGATGGTGGTGGGACTTCCAATATTCCCTGGAGATTTTGAATAGAAAATAAATGTATATGTCACATTGTCTAAGATAATGATATATAGGCATGTGTTCATTAAAAAGTAATTGGTTTGGTAGTGTGTTTGTTGTGTTTTCTAATATTATCTGGCTTTTGTTTTGGCAGTTAGTGTGGTTTAGAAGGTCTGAACATCTTGGAAATCGGTTATTTGGGTACCATATATTTGGACAGACAGCGTTTTCTGGTATCGCCCCTTTAATATTTGTCTTTGCACATTAGATTCAGTTGTTGTGATAGCAGCTTTAACTTTAGCATTCTTATGTGTTGGTTTCAATCTGCCTTTAAGGTATGGCCCAGTTTTGAATAAATTTTAACATGATTTACAACACTTAAAATTAACTTCTAATCTCTAGAAAAATGTGAGGAAAAGTTGAAAATAACTTTCAATTTTACATTATTGTTCCTACAATCAACTTACAGTATTTTCCCACCAGCAGTAGGGTATCAGGAGAAATGTTCCTCTTTTAACCGCATCTTCATGTATTTTAGACCCTTTTGTCCTTTATGGCATATTTGTTTGTACAAACATTTGGGAGTGAGAATTTGGATTGGTACTTTTTTAAAAATAAAGAAAACCTAATAGATTATAAAAATGATGGGGGCAGCAGTGACATCTGAAATTCCTGTGCTCCTGTGGCAAGACAGGAAGATCTCAAGATACTTCCAGGCAAGCCAGTGTGAATGAAAATGAGACCCTGTCTTAAACAACACAGAGAAAGAGGATGGATGCCTGAGGTTGTTATTTAACTTACACATGTACAGTGTGTCACAAACACACCAGCACATGAACAAACACCACACAGACAATTTTGAAATGTATGAGTATAAGCTCATTTCCGTTTAGGCATAACTATTTCTTAAGCTTATTGTATATATATGCATGCACATATGCATGTGTGTGTTAAAAAGTGTATGTATCTATGTAAGAGATATCATATATAAATATGTCTCTATTGCACTTTGCTGACCAGGAATGTACTATACCAGGCTGGTCTTGAACTACGGCAGTATTCTTGCCTCAGTCTCTGAATGCTAAGATCACAGGAGGGTGCAATCAAGCCCAGTAATGCTGCACATATCATATATCAGTATAGCATTCACTGCTATCTTGCAGATTTAATCCTTTTCTACTGATATCAACTTCATTTATTTTTAGAATTATCTTGATTTCCTCATCTTTGGTTCTCTTGACTTCCCTGGTAACTAGGAATAATCCTACTATTTCTGCCTCTCTGTTCCTGGAAACGGACGCATGGTTAGTTTTAAAGCCATGTAACATGGATTAATTCCATTAAAAAAGTACCCTAAATCCAGGGAACCTTTAGCGTATTTCCACACATTGTGCTTCTATTCTTCAGTTTTCAGCTATGAAGTAATTTCTGCAAAATATTAACTATATATCCCAAATTTGGATTAGAGGTAGACTGTAACCCATACTTGTCTCACACCTAAATGGAAAGGCTGGTCATTGTTAGTTACATCAAATTTCTGCTGGGTTGCTTGAGTACAGTCCATTAAATGTCTTTATGAAGCTAATCTCTGCAGAAAGGCATGCAATGGGTACTCATTTTATGAAGTACATGAGAATTAATTAGCTTAGACTTTCCTTTTGCTTGCTTTCCTACCTTCCCTTCTTCACCTCAAAACTCCTGTCCTCATGGTCATTTGCCTGATTCAGATGAGTCACCAAATTCTTTCCAATACTATTTCTTATAGTAGCCTGCTGAGGAAGTTTGAGTGAGCTACTTCTGTGGAGGGATGGCATGACATTTCCTTAATCTCTATTTCAGTGGGGCAATGCTTTGGCCTCCCTCCTATGGGACCATCATGAACGTCCGTTATCTACACACATGCTTTAGGACCTGCAGATACTCTGTTCTCAGTAATTTCAGGTCATGTGTCTCCAGCACCAATACTTAATCCTACGACAGAATGTCAAGAACTATCCATTTTAGGATAATTTAAAATGATAATAATTTGAGAGGGGAGCTATAAAGTATGCAAGAATAGTAGTTTCTTAGTCCATAATGATTGTGGGAAGTGTTCATGCACTGACTGTTTCTCAGTTAAACTGCACAACCTGTCTGGTCAGTGTAGAGATACAATTATCCAGAACTTCAGTCACATTCATGAAAATATAAATCTGGATTATGAAAATTACTCATATCTTATATAAACAAAATATGTTTTCTTTAAAATGATTTCCAATGAATAACTGTTAAATTTCATGGGTTTTAAATAAATAAATTATCCAAATATTTGACCTGTTCAACTAAATATATTTTGCCTGAAAGATATCATTAATATATAAGAGAAAAAAATTGGTAGAAGAATGATACATAGTTGAAATTCAAGCTATCACACTTATTTAACAAAGACCTGGTCCTGGTATTTCCCAAAGGACTATGCTTAACTGTGAAACCAGAAAAAGAGCATCTTCAGATTCACTGTCAATTCTTATTCGACATGAAGTGTTTGCAAAACTTCACACATATCTCTTCAGTTCATGACACAGTTTCTGTAAAATAATATTAAATTTAGAAACTGAGTAATTCTTCATTTTTCATTTTAAAGACTAGAAAATACTCTCCTTACAAAACTCTATTGTGTAGTTGACAAGTGAATATGTAAATGAGCAGAAATAAAGGTCGCATACATATATAACATCTCCATTATTATTCCATATGAGGGTACAGATAAAGTTGCATTAATTTGAATTTTTAATACTATACTATTGAAAGCCTCATTTTCAGTTATAAATTGTGTCTGATTTTATATTTTATCATAATATACATTACTTATTTTTGGATTCATTCAGCTCTAAGTCAGCCAGATAAGTGAAATATAAGAGGAATTAAGTAAGGAAAAGGGTAACTTTAAATAGCTAAGTTAATGAAACCCTATAGGAAGTCATTCCATGCATAAAACCTCAAAAGAAAAAATAAATTTGTTTTGAAAAAAATAAAAAAGGTTTACATCTGTCAAAGTTGATATTACCTTAAAGACCTAGGGTAGATAATATGTTTATTAGATGCTTTCCTTCTGGTGGTTTGATAAGAATGACCCTATTTACATGTTTGAATGCATAGTTCCCAGATAGTGGAATTATTTGGGAAGGATTAGAGGGTGTGGCCTTGTTGGAATAGATGTGGGCTTTAAGGTTTCAAAGCCACAGCAGACCCAGCCTTGTTCTCTCTTTCTCCCTCTGTGTCTGTTGCCTGAGAATCAGGATGGATAGCTCTCAGATACTGCTCCAAAGCTGTGTTTTCTGCTTCCTGCATGATGATTATGGTCTACCCCTCTAAATCTGTAATCAAATACCCAGTGAAGTGCTTCTTTTTATATGTTTCCTTGTCATGGCATCTTTTCATGGTAATAGTCCAGTAACTAAGACAGAAGTTAGTACCAGGAATTGAGGTATTGATGTCACAGTCTTGATAATGTTGTTGTTTGGAAGAATATGAATGACTTTAGGACATTGTACTAGAAAAGTGGTTAAATACTTTAAGTTTAATGCTATCCTAGCATGAGCATAGAAAATAGTAGTATTGAGAGCAATAAAAATATGGAAACCAAGCTCAAAAAATTTTAGTGGGGTGTACTATTAGCAGCTGGCATAGAGACCATTCTTGTTAATTTTGACAAAGTATATGACTGCTTTCTGTCCTTGTCCAAAGGCAACCAGCCTGAGACTAAATTGAAGAGTTTTGGATTAATGTTTTTGGCAGAGGAGATTTAAAGATAGCCCCGGATTGAAAGTGTCAGGTGGTGATTGGTGATCACTTGTATGCAGTTCTACAATGAAATGGCACACACAAGGCAAAAAAGAAATGCAAAAATATACAGTTTGAAGAGAAAAGGAGCACCAAGAAATGTAATGTAGGAGCCAAATCTTATGTTGAAGAAAATAAGAAATTAAGAGAAAAATCTGACGCTATAATAAAAAAACACACCAAGTTAACCTTACAACCCATTAAAGGGATAGACTGAGGAATTCCCTCTATTTAAAAACCATCAAGAAGTCAAAGTTTATACAAATTTAGGGTCATGGAGGGGACCAGCTACCTAACTCCAGCAAGTGGGAGAAATTGGCACCTTTAGTCACAATATTCTAAATACAGTGTCAAGAATGATACCAGAAAAGAGGTGTGGAATCTCCCCCACATTAATAAAAGCCTGTGAGAAAGGACTTTCCAGACATGTTTTAGGGGTGCCCCTGCACGGAGGCCTGGGTGATGTGGGATTTTCCTCTGTATCCTGTGAATATCATTGGTTAATAAAGGAACTGCTTTGTGCCTATAGCAGAGCTATAGGGGAACAGAGCTAGGTGGTGAAAACTAAACTGAATGCGGGGAGAAGGAAGGCAGAGTCAAGAGAGAGAAGCCATGTAGCCCTACCAGAGCCAGAGGGATCTTTACCTGGTAAGCCACAACCACGTGGCGATACACAGATTACCAAAAATGGATTAAAATGAAACGTAAGAGTTAGCAAATAAGAAGCTAGAGCTAATAGGCCAAGCAGTGTTTTAATTATTACAGTTTCTGTGTGGTTATTTCGGGGNTAAAGGAACTGCTTTGTGCCTATAGCAGAGCTATAGGGGAACAGAGCTAGGTGGTGAAAACTAAACTGAATGCGGGGAGAAGGAAGGCAGAGTCAAGAGAGAGAAGCCATGTAGCCCTACCAGAGCCAGAGGGATCTTTACCTGGTAAGCCACAACCACGTGGCGATACACAGATTACCAAAAATGGATTAAAATGAAACGTAAGAGTTAGCAAATAAGAAGCTAGAGCTAATAGGCCAAGCAGTGTTTTAATTATTACAGTTTCTGTGTGGTTATTTCGGGGCTGAGAGGCCAGGAACAACCAAGCAGCCTTACTCCAACAGCCTTTCATGAAACTTTAAATGTGAACCCTGGATTGTGTAGGTAATACCAAGATGTATAAGATGCTAAAACCATGAGATACCTGCCAAAGAGAGCAGCTAACAGAGTGAGGAAATAGTTCAATAGAGAAAAGTTTGTTGCAGTCAGGAAGGGAAGAACCATTTAAGGCAGAATTTGGAGTTTGCTCTTCTTGGTTTTGGTCTTACTTGGGTCTGGTGTTTCATTACTATGCCCCATTCTCCTTTTTTTGGAATGGAAATGTATATTCTTTGCTATTTTATGTTAGAAGCATGTGATTTGTCTATTGATTTTGGTTTTACTGTTAAGAGATTTCCTTAAAACTCAGATGAGGCTTTGGAATTTTAAAATGTGTTAAGACTGTGATAGATTATGGGGGTATTGAAATTGTACTGAATATATTTTACATTACAATATGGCTACAAGCCTATGAGCCAGGGAGAGGAATGCGGTGGTGCGACTTGATTAAGAATGACCTCCACAGGTTCATTTGTTTGAATGCTTAATCCTCAGGTAGTAAAACTATTGGGAAAGGATTCAGAGGGGAGGCCTTATTGGAATGGGTATGGTCTTACTAGAACAGGTTGCCTCTAGGTGTGAGCTTTGAAGTTTCACAAGCCTAGGTCAGACCCAATCTCTGTCTCTGCCTGCTGCCCTGCGAATCTGGATATAAAGTTCTCAGTTACTGCTCTAGTGCCACACTGTCTTCTTCTCACCATTATGATCGTGGACTAGCTCTCTAAAGCTGTAAGCGAGCTTACAGTTAAATGATTTCTTTTATAAGAATTGGCTTGCTCATGCATGATATCACTTTTTACCAATAGAACAAAAACAGCTTTAATCTAAATAATCTTAAGATATTGTTTTTCCTTGGTCTAATATAACCTTTGGAATTGATGAACTGGCATCTGACATTCATTATAGTAGTTTCTCTCTAACTGCAATTGTTGCAAGGTTTGAACACTATTAATTCTTATGACTTTTGAGCCATTTTTCTGCATGGTTTATCTGAATTGTATTGGATGCAAGATTTCATTTCACTCTATTACAGTATTCTCATTAATTCATAAATTTCCAGTCATGTTTTTGCTAGACTCCTCTTTAATACCTGGGAATATACTGATGAAAAAGCATGTATAAGTAGATACACTAGTAAGGGAAATAAAGGAAAGAAAGAGGGACACGAGTATAAATTATCTTGATAGTGAGCATGAACTTGATTGCATTAACATCTGAATACATTGAGCTAAACTAATCAGTCATAAAAAAGATCAGAGTTTTAAAAGTCAGTAAGGACATAACAGCCCTCTCTCTGGCTTGTGGATATGTGTGCATCTAAGTTAGAGCTTAAAACAATGCCTCTGGGTGAAAGGTAAGTGAGTTATAATACAATTATTAAGTCCTATAAAGGATTTTTGCATATGTGTGTTAAAATTAAAATAAGAAAAGTTTATACTTCAGTTGCCCATGCATGCAGCAGATACATTCAAAGTTCATTAATTAATACTACATTCTGCAAGTAGATATTTCTTAAACACCAGGGACATAGAATATAACTATACATACATTGTTTAAGATTACAGTTACATACTTTTGTAACTGTAATCTTAAACAATGTATGTATAGTTATCATATCAGTGGGTTGATTTGATCTATATATCTACCTATGCATAGCATTTGGTGTACCAAACTCAACTACACACAGCAAACATAATTTGAAACTCAATAGTATGTAAGCCATATATTTTCAGATATCAAAATTCACACACTATTCAGAGTTCATGTATTCTTATACTGAGAAAATATGCCTTGCAAGTCAACAGTGAACACAGCCTCATACACTTAAACAATTCAGATCAAAATTTACTCCTTAGAGATCCCTTAAAAAATGTTTTGCTAAATTTTACAGATGGTTCTTCTGATAAAAAGCTGCATATGTTGTTAATGGTAAAATAAATTATAGAGAGTGCCCATGACTCCTTAAAAGAAAAACACTTCAAAAAATAAAAACATAATGCCTAAATCATACACCTTTTATGGATTTCCGTGAGCAATCTGCCTTGGACAGATTTTGGCATGATGACACCAAGCGACCTTTGCTAAGGCAAGGAAAAAAAAAACCCTTGCACTGGATTATGGAAAAGATCTGCCCCTTTATTAATTTGGAGTGGAGAATATGTTTGTGTTTTTGTCACAAAACATAATAAAACTGAATGAGATGACTACATACACAGCAGAGGAGTAGCAGCTGTGATGGCGTCACAGCTGCTGATGGTTCCATAAAAAAGCGGAGAGTTTCCTAAACCTGTGATCCTGATTTTCTCATACCACCATGCTGCAGGCTGAGGAAACAGGTACCTGAATCAATGTTCCTAACTTACTACAACTTGCTGCAGTCTGACAAGAAATTAAAGATCATGGCGATGACTGGTGAATTTTAGCCTCTTGATAAACTTGCTATGCTGACTTCCAGACCTATTGAGTCCTGTTTACCTGGGCCAAAAATGCAGACTAAACATTTGACTATTTTACACTTTGGGACACAGAACGCATTTTGACAGTATGGTATTCAACTGCTGTCAAAATAGAGGATCTGAGAACTGAGACCTCAATTTTCCCTCATGGGAGAAAAGGCTTCTTACAAGGAGTAGTGACTAAAACCCCTCTTCAAATATGAGGAGGGTAGCCAAACGTTTTTTGCTGCTTCTCAGAGAGTGGGGCAATTACTTAAAAACAGCAGTGTGGTTGGACTCTCACCTATCAGAGAAACATTTTTTTGTCTTTTGATTAGAATGAATTTAAGAGAGTTGTGATGTGACAGTTGTGTGTGTTATTGTTAATTCTCATTCTATGATTATGATATTGACCAGCTAATGTTTATAACTGCTTTAGTTCACTATAAGATGATAAAAATTTTGACATTTCCTATGAGTGCTTGGATTTGACATATTTGTTAATAGATTTAGATTTTGATATGGCAAAAAAAATGTTAAGAAACCCTCTAGATCAATGGAAAAATGGTATTCCCAACCCTGGTGATCCTCCTCTCCTTTAATTAGCAGACTGTAGCCATTAGAAGCATGTTTATTCACAAAGCATTATTTAATTGCAGATGAAATCTCTTGACAAAATATTGGCTCTGGCACACAGAGCCCTGAGGTGCTTTCTACCTTAACCCTTTGTTTGGAGAGGTTGGAGGTCATTGACAGGCTTGATCTTTTTTCCTCCCAGGCCCCTAAGATATTGACATGTATGATTAAAATACATGTACCAAAGACAGGTAAGTCTGGGATACAAAAAAGTGTTCAACTAAGGCAGATTCAATCATCTGTCCTGCTGCAGAAATTCGGACCTTATTAAAACTAATAAAAAGAGAGAAATTGCGGAGGCTCAAAAATGTTGGCCCATTGAATCTATAGATTGCTTTTGGTAGAATTGCCATTTTTACTATGTTAATCCTCCCAATCCAAGAGCATGCAGTCCCCATCAAAATCCCAACAAAATTCTTCACTGACCTTGAGAGAACAATAATCAAATTTATATGGAAAAACAAAAAAACCCAGGAT
>LOJH01092271.1:0-11066 GCA_001685095.1 Ellobius talpinus
GGTATAAGCTAGCCGTGTGGGAGCTGGGCGGGACAAAAAGCAGGCCTCGGACCTCTGGTCTTCAAGAAGTTCAAGCTCCATTTCATCTGCACACCAGGGTCACAGCCTGAGGAATATGCTGAACGTCTGTGAGTCTCAGTGAGCTTGGGATTAGAAAATGAGTCAGCAGCATATTCTTCAACGGACTGGAAAGGTTAAACTCAATGGCATGTGGACAATGGTGGCGTGATGATATCATCTGGAAACTTTAGGGAAGCAAGTGTCTGAACTACAAAAGCTGAAAGTTCAGTTCAGCATATTGTGAATCTACTGGCCTTAATACTTATCAAATCTTAATTTCCCTTAACTTTCATTAAAACATAATAGGTCATATTGACATACTTAGATTTTAATAAGTATAAATCCCAAATAATGAGTAAATAAAAATAATTCAGTTAAATTTTCATTTTAAAAAAAGGAGGTGGGAATAAGGGCTGTCTCAGACTCTTGCCTGCTTGTGGGGCCTTTTTCTCCTACGGGGTTGCCTCATCCAGCCTTGATATGATGTGCCTGGTCTTATTGTAGCTTGTTATGCTGTGCTTGGTTGATGTCCTTGGGAGGCCTACTCTTTTCTGAGGGGAGACTGGAGGAGGGTTCTGAGGGAGAGGGGAGGTGGAAGCGAGAGACTCGGGGAGGGGATGCAGGGGAAACTGTGGCTGGGATGTAATATATGAGAGAAGAGAAAGAGAAAAGAAGTGGACCCAAAAGGGACCTCTTAAAAATGCATAAAGTGACTTTGTGACAACACTTCTTGGGCAAATATTGTGCCTATGGTCATAAGGGACAGTGGTTTCCAGTAATGGCTATACACGTACATAATAATCATTTGGAGAACTTTTATTGGTATAAATATATATACACACACATATATACATATACAATATAGTCTGCATATATATGTATGTTATACCTATTAACATGCATATATACATACATGTGTGTGGTACATGTATGCACATACATAAGGGCCTGCAATCCCATAAGCACCACAAGATTCCCTGCCTCCTCTGTCCAAATAAAGGTTAGAAATCTGGGGTTTGAGAGATGGTTTAGCAATTAAGAACATTGGTGGCTCTTCCAAAGGACCCAGGTTCAATTCCCAGCATCCACATGGCAGCTCACAACTGTCTATAGCTCAAATTCCAGTAATCCTGACTCCCTCACACAGACATACACGCAGGTCAAATATAAACACACATAAAAATTAAGTGAATGAATAAATAAAAGTCTTCATTTAAGAAACATTAGAAATCTACATCAAAAAATAAGCTCTTGGATAGATGAGGTGCTTGAGTGCAGGCCTAACAACCAGAGTTCAATTCATGAGTCCTACAGGTAGAAAGAAAGAAATGACTTCTAGGAGTAGGTTTCTGACCTCTACAAGAGCTCTGTGGCATGTGCATACCTTCACACACACACACACACACACACACACACACATAAAAAGCCAAATTAAGCAAGCTTCCATAGGCACATCTATAGGCGTGAGGCTCCGGTACTCCTTCCACCATTCCCACTGCTGCCGATATCCACAGAGCCTCAGCAGACTCCTGTCTGTGCTACCAAACTCCATGCCTATTCTGAGCAGTGACATGGTAAGGGTTCTGAGAACAAAGATGTCTTGGCAAGGAATAGGAAGCTGAAGAGCCAGGAGTGGCTCTGCAAAGTCTTCATCTAATAGAAGATCCAAGAGATCTTTATTCTGATTTGGAATAATTAGTAAACATGGGAAATAAATAACCAAGTCAAAACTGGAGCTTCTATTTGGGGCTTACATATTTTTAATTTCATTAACCTCTATTTTCTCTAAGATCTTGTCATTTCAGGGAACTAAAGGAAAACAAGAGTACTAATGAAATCCTTAAGAGAGACAATGCTGACTCATTAATGTTACGGTGTATAACTATTGATATATTTTAATTCCTAAGCTTCAGCTTCATTTACTTCTTCTACAAGATTGGGAAGGCACTTTCCCATACATCAATATGCAGAAACTTTCTCAAGACTCACTTGGGTTCCAGGAGTCTATGTTTATAACTTAATATTTAGAGATTTTTAGTAAGTGAGTTAGCATTTCCTGCTCTTGATTTTATTATTTATAAAATCCGAATGTGATGATACAGTCTACATAAACTTAGGAGCTTTACAAGGCTTGGCAATTATAATCATTCCCATTTTAGAGACGATCATCTTGAGGCACAAATAAGTTGGTCACTTGAAGTGAGAAAGCTGTTAAAGAATAGTATCATGTTAGAACATAGCTCACTAATCCTTAACCAGTTATTTTCATACTATAAATGGCCACAAAATATTGTCCAATGAACTTCCTCACATCAAATCAACTAAAAAAGTGTGAGTATCTATTATGATTTGGGATACTAAGCAGTGAAAAGGGTAATTTTTCATACTGTGATCATGGCTTTAAGAAAGAAGGTAGACACATGCTATTGTTTAAGAGATGTGTATCCCCAATGTCAACACATTTAGGTGGGAAGTGATGGACCATTTTGGGGGTGGGGCTTACTGAGTGCTCTCTAGAATAATTGGACATGTGCCTAAGGGGATTATGGGACCCTGGCTCATGCTCTACCACACTCTGCTTCTTAGATCATGTGGTAAGGAGTTTGCTCTACTGTGGGTGTCCCAGCTTCACTATTCAGCTTCCCAAATACAACTCTAAATCAAAGAGTTCCCCTGTTGCGGATGCAAAATCCAAAACTGGAAACCCAAATAAATATTGCCTTTTATAAATTTTATCCCAAGTATTTTTGTTGTAGTAACAGAAAAATGAATAAAACCATTTGCGCTTGTATATTTTGAAATGAGCCAAATGAAAACTGTCACAGTGTCTGACATTAAATGCTACACTATGATCAGAAACTATGATTCTTCACTTAGCAAACACATCATTCAAAGGACTCAGGGAAAAGCCTCCTTTGATCTGAAATAGCTTAAATGGCAGGGAATGTCTTCTGAACCATGTGCCTGTTGCCAAGAATTAGAGAATAAGAGTCCTTAATAAAAAGAATAAAACAAAATAGTATAGCTTACAAAACACCTCAGCCAGAAGACTGTTTGCCGAACAGGAAGGTTAATAAAGGGAGAAAGAATGGGGGTGGTCAAGGAAAGTAACCAGTGAGATTGTAAAGGGACAGCCAGACTTTTTCAACTAAGACATTACCCTGTTCATTTTGTTTTGACCTGAAGTCCATCGGGGAGGCTCTCTACTACCTCCTTCCCTGTAGGGCACTCACATTGCACAAATCACCAGCTAGAATGAAGGTCACATCTCTGGGTTTCTCATGCACAGAAGTTACCTTGTGGAACAAATAAATGAGGTGGCTGGTTCTGGGTTTGTTTGTGTATCCAAAACTCAAGGGGCAGAGAGTCTGGAGAAGTCATCGGACCCCTATTGTCAGGATTGCAATATCCTCCAGAGAGCTGCAGCAAGTCACCTCTGTAGAATAACACACTCTGCCCTCACAGCAACAGGGGGTCATCTTAGGAAAGGCAGCCTTCAGCTAAATCAGCATTAAATGGAGACACTTCCAACACAAACAACAATCTCTCAGAATTCTTAGTATGGTAGAGAATGCTCAAAAGCACTAAATACAATGTAAGTGGAAGAGCTGTGTGATATACAACTTAAAACTTCCATGGACCACACACTTGGTTTCTTTCATTTTCAAATACTCTATGGAAAAAAATATTTCAACCAGAGGTCAGGAAGCAGAGAGACTTCAGGACAAACTCATAAAGGGAAAATGGAACAAGACTAGGGTGAAGGGGCTGGAGTACTTATCACAGAGGCCAGTAAGAAAACAGACGGACTGATTCCCATGTGAATTAACTATTAACCATTTTCTATTGATAACAAAACTACCTGAGGCGGGCTAACTTTTCAAGGCATAAAGGTTTAAGAGCTCATAAACAGGAAATTCAATGCTATGGCACCAGAATTGGCTTGGGCTCTGCAGAAGACCTCAGAGCAGATAGAAACACAATAGTACAAGCATGTACAAGAGAAAGTAGCCAGAGGATTGCTGGGTTCCTCCGAAAATGGTTTGTTCATCCTTTTAGAACATCCAACTCTCATGACCTAACATCCCCCATGCTCCATATCACACAGACTCCATCATCTGCTAACATCACTGCAGTAAGGATCAAAGTTCCAACACAATAACACTGGGAGACACACTCAAAGCAGATTCACATTATAGTAGATGGGATGTCCCAGGATGAATGTGAGGACCAGAAATCCCCGGGTAGCAAACAGAACAGATGTCTGCCATCCATCCATAGAAGAGTATTTATTCATAACATAACTAACTCACCTTGTATATGAACTGCTTTCTCTGTCTCATCTCTGGGAAATGCACGGACTGACAGAAACTGATCACAATACTTTGTATTATCCTAAGAGGACTCAGGAGCTTCTTGGGCTAAAGCTTTTCAACCATGTTATATATATGAATCACCTGGCATAAAAACTCACAAGCTTTGGTATTATCTCTGAAGCGAACCCCAGAGTCTTACTTGAGCAGTGTCTGAGGAGACTGGTCATGTATGAACAACATTTTCCTCTGTGGTTTGATCTAACCTTTCTCCCTTCAAGATAAAGGGCCCTATAGCATCTCATCCAAATTTCCCATCATCCTTCAGGTCATTATTATTTAGATGGAAATTCTTCTACTGGGCCTTGAGTAATCTTTAAATGAGTAAGTTAATGTGTTTGATAGATCACATATAGTATGGCCATATCACATACATTTATCTATAATTTTAAAGGTGTGTGCTAATTCATACCTTGATGCTCAGATGAGGTATCAAAAGTAGTACAGGGTTAGGTGAAATTTGGCTAAGATGAAAAACAATGATGATAAATGCTGGCATGGGTGTAGAGAAAGGGAACTACTTACTCCTTGCTGGTGGGAGTAAAAACTGGTGCAGCCACTATGAAAATCAGTGTGAAGCTTCCTCGAATAGCCATAAATAGATTTACTACTTGATCTAGCTATACCATTCTTCAGTGTGTACCTAAAAGACTCTACAACCTACTACCCAAATATTTGTTCATCCATATTTTTGCTGCCCTATTAACAACATCCAGAAAACAACCTAGATTTCCCTCAACAGATGAATGGACAATAGAAAAGTTCTCTGTGAGTTTGAGGCCAGCCTGGTCTACAAGAGCCAGTTCCAGGACAGGCTCCAAAGCACAGAGAAACTGTGTCTCAAAAAAAGAAAAGAAAAGAAAAATGAAGACATGAAATTAACAAATTAAATGACTAGAACTGGAAGTCACCCTTCTGAGTGAGGTAACCCAGAGCCAGAAAGACAGACTTTGAGCTTTCCCTCATCTGCAGGTATTAGCTTTGAATCTTTAGATATGTGTGTCTCCTTACTTGAGTTTAAGAAATTTTAGGAGGCCAGGGTAGTTATCAAAGAAAGGAAGCTAGAACACACTGATGCAATGGAGTTAAGGGGAATAATGGACCAGGAAGGACTAAATAGACTGAAGGATGAAAGAGTGGGATCGAAGATGGACTATGTTATGGGGAGGGATAACAACTGAAAAAGTTGTATTAGAAACTACTACTGCAGAAACATTCTAAAACATAAATATATACACATATAAAAATAGCTTAGATGGATTTACCCTCTAATGGGGCTACAGTGCTCCTACTAGACACCACAGGCTAACAAATACAAAGAATGACTTATCTCTATTATAGCTGTTAGCCAGTGAGATTTCATAGGCCCCAAATATTACAGGTTATGCTACTGCTTTTGATTATCCACCAGAACTTAACTATAAAACCCTATGTTGAAGAAAATACCATAAACTTGAACCATAGAACATACAGAAATCTAGCTAGGATAGATCTGGAAGCTTCACCCCTACGGGCTAGCTTACATTATGTTGGAAAGTGCTATATATACTATGGAAGACAAAAAGTAATCATCAATCTTACCTAACTATAAGCCCAGTGAGTAATAATACCCTGCCTGCAAGATATGCCTACTGGGGCAATAGTGGCACCCACATTTTGATTCAATCTCTGATTGAATTTAAGTTTCACCCAACAAGATGAAACCCATACTTGGCACTATCATCACAATCAAAACCTGTGGTAAGACAGGTCATAGGCTCTAGGGATGAACCTGCTAGCAGGAAATAGTATTAAACCTGTTCCCTGATAACTTCTCTTTACACCCGTAAATTAGTGCCTCTCTCAACCCTCATCAGAAAAGCTCCCTTTTGCAGTAGATGGTAATGAGTCAGGGTCCCACAACTGGTCAAGGGACAGAGACTAAGTGACTATAAAATGCTCAGTATGGAGTATCTATAAAACAACCCCTACTCTCAGCTTCAGGGTCATTGTGGAAAAGGGCACAGAAAGACTGTCAAAGCCAGAGACAGTGGACTACAAGGAAGCAGTGTTCTCAGAAATATTATAGTTGCACATGCAAGCTCGTAGTATTCGCAACAGTGTACACAAGACCTGTGTGAGCTCAAGTCAGACGAAATTCCAGCAGGGAGGGGGAGGTGGGCACAAAAATCCCACCTTTAGCTGGTGAACTACTGATAACTGATAGTCACTGATAGTTAGTTTTCTTTAATAATGTGGCCCTATGTAGGCCTATAAAGTTCCAGTGGATGGCCACACGCCTAAGAATATATAGGCAGCACTAATGGGACCCAGTGGGTTAAAAAATGAGGAGTATAGAGTGGAAGTAGATGTGAGAGATAGAAGAAGAGTTGAAAATACTCAAAATGATCATATTCTCACTCCTCCCACTCTTCAACTGGACTTTGGGAGCTCAGCCTAGTGTTCCACTGTGGGTCTCTGCCTCTGTTTCCATCAGTTGCTGGATGAATGTTGTATGGTGGCATTTAAGATTTATATTCATCAAACTGACTACAGAGCAAGGCCAGTTTGGGCACCCTCTCCACTATTGCTTAGGGTCTTAGCTGGAGTCATCCTTAGCAGGATTACAGGGAATTTCTCTATGTCAGGTTTCTTGCTAGCCTCATAATGGCTCCCTCAATCAAAACATCTCTTTCCTTGGTCTCATCTCTGTCCTTCTTCCATCTCGATCATCCTGTTCCCTTAAGTTCTCCTCCCCATCTCCTTCTGTCCCCCTTCTGCCCTCCCTTCCCCCACCAAGCCCCATGTTCCCAATTTTGTCAGTCAGTCTTGTCTATTTCCCCTTTCCAGGTGAATGTGTATATGTTTTTCTTAGGGTTCACCTTGTTACTTGGCTTTTCTAGGGTCGTGGACTACAGGCTCATTATCCTTTGTTTTACAGCTAGTATCCACTTATGAGTGAGTACATACCATGCTCATCTTTCTGGGTCTGGGTTACCTCACTCAGGATGGTTATCTTCTAGTTCTATCCATTTGTATGCAAATTTCAAGATGTCATTGATTTTTACCACTGAGTAGTAGTCCATTGTGTAAATGTACTACATTTTTTAATCCATTTTTTGCTTGAGGGGCATCAAGGTTGTTTCCAGGTTTTGGCTATTACAAATAATGCTGCTATGAACATAGTTGANGAGTACATACCATGCTCATCTTTCTGGGTCTGGGTTACCTCACTCAGGATGGTTATCTTCTAGTTCTATCCATTTGTATGCAAATTTCAAGATGTCATTGATTTTTACCACTGAGTAGTAGTCCATTGTGTAAATGTACTACATTTTTTAATCCATTTTTTGCTTGAGGGGCATCAAGGTTGTTTCCAGGTTTTGGCTATTACAAATAATGCTGCTATGAACATAGTTGAACAAATGTCCTTGTAATATGATTGAGTACCCTTTGGGTATATACACAAGAGTGGTATTGCTAGGTCAATTTACCAGAGCTCACTAACACCAGACAGACAGGGAAGGAACCAGCATAGGATCAAACTAAACCCTCTGAATGTGGGTGACAGTTGTATGGCTGGGGCAAACTGTGAGGTCACTGGCAGTGGCAGTAGAATTTGTCCCTACTACATGTACTGACTTTTGGGGAACCCATTCTCTTTAAATGGATACCTTGCTCAGCCTAAATATAGTAGGGAGGGCCTTGGATCTTCACAAAGCAAAGTGCCTCACCCTCTCTGAGGAGTGGATGGGGGGTGGGGGGAAGGTAGAGGAAATGGGAGGAGGGGAGGGAGTGGGATCTGGGATTGGTGTGTAAAATGAAAAAAGATAGTTTGTTTTATTTTTTTAGAGAATAAAGAAAGAAAAAGGAGAAAGTACTCAAAATGTAATATATGAAATTCTCAAAGGATAAAAATGCATTGAAAATGTATGCTATGTACATATGCATATCTTCTTTATATGTGTGCTTACTGTTCCAAAGTATATTCATAATGTACGTGTTATGTACTGTTTATGTATTGCATGTATTATGTATGCCCTTACATTAAATTTTAGAAGTTCTATAATACCATTTGTATTCATTAGAAGAAAATATTCTTGACTTTTGATGTATTCACACATAGAGGGATTTCTACAAGGATGATACATTTTCCTCAAGTTTTAGCTTTTTTCTCCCTAGGAAAGAGGTAACTTTTCTGGGTAGTGAGGCTAGAAAAAGAAACACCCTGAACACTCCCTCTCCTCTTTGGACGCAGAACTTCCTGCAGAGATGATATACCTAATCCACTGCAGCTACCCACTGAGGGGCTGCCTAGGCAGACAACCTGCAAGGCAAGTCTGCTAGTTCACAGCAGAAACACTTGAAAGATCTTTGGATGCAGCTCAGAAGCCAGGTCTTCCCACTAGATATGTCAGTAAAAACAATCATATTTGGTTATGTCAGGTGATTCCAGGTGTGGGATGCACATAGGGTTTCTGTATCTTGAACACTGCAAACATGTGCAACTACCTAAGCAAATGTCAGACAGCGGAAGAGGTAGTCTTTACTGTTTGTTTGTTTATCATGTGTGTGAGTGCATGTGGTGGTGAGCAAGGCACAAGTTCATGGAACCTATTCTTTCCCTTCGCCTGTATATGGATTCCCGAGATTGATGTTCGGTCACCAGACATGCACAGCAGATGCTTTTACTCTCTAACTGTCTTGCTAGCATGAGGGAAGTTATTTCTAAGCTCCTCCTAAGTGTGGGGGAGCTGGGATAGAGGTAAGACTAGAAACTCTGGGAGCAAGAGAGGGAATGTGAACTTATCTATGGGAACTGCTTTCTCCTAACTTGGCTCTACTGCATAGTTTGCAGCATTTGCTCCCCTATCGCTCCTTTAACATTTCGTCCAGATATCATTCATGCAATGGGAATACGAACCCGTGTAAAAGCTCTACCCAGTTCTCTTGGAAATAGAATATACTCATATTCATTCATGTAGTTGTTAATACTTCCTTTAATAATATAATATAAAAAATTACTACTCAGGGAACATTACTGAAGAGGAAGCAGAAAGATTGTAAGAGTCAGAGGATCAAGGGTTTGCTGTGAGATTGTGTCTCCTAGTGTTGCCAGAAACTACAGCCATAAAGTCTCCCCCACATGGCTGCCCAAATGTGAGCTGAACAAGGGTGACAACAATGGACATGCCAAAGTGGACAAGGGAAAGCCCAGGAGGCCTCAACCCTACACAAAGAATTCTAGGCAATTAAGGGATACTGAGAATCTAAGACACAGTGTTCCTCTGGAAAGAGAATGCCAACTTATTTTATTCAATACCAAATGATCAGCCCTGAACACAAATAGACAAGTAACAGGTTACATTTAGAACTATATGAATATACATATGCATATATGCCCATATCAGCTATTAATGAAAGAAAAAAGGGCCATAAATTTGAAAGAGGGCAGGGAAGGTTTTATGGGAATGTTTGGAGAGAGGAAAGAGAAGGAAACATGATGTGACTATATTATAATTTCACAAATAAAAGAAATAAAGAAACAAGAACTTACAGCTTTAGTGTCTGGAGCTACCTGTTCACATGCATTGCCTTCAAGTGAGTTGACCCTTTGATGTTAGTTTTCCTTAAGGATGTGCCCACAGGTCGATGAGTTGAGCAACTCTCTAAGTTGACAAAGGATTGAGAGCAAAAGCATCTCCTGCCTGGATGGCAACTTTCGGCTAGGCAAGGGCAAGGTGGAGGTACTCCCACTGAGAGGGCAGGCAAGGATGCTGGGGAAGACTGCCCCCAGCTAAACTTTTGGCTGAAGACATTCTCTAATTCATAAGATGCTCTTTTAAAGTGACAGCTTTTTCTTCCCATGTTTCTTTTAATTAATAACCCCATAGAATCTCTTTCATTAAAAATGAATTTTACCTTTACTCTGAAATGTCAAACACGAATAAAAAGGGGTAGCTTTTTCTGGCAGAGAATATTTTTATGTAGATATTAATTTACCTTTTCTTTGACAGATTTTAGCAGTAGAATGAGCTTGTTGAAGCAATATTTCTCTTCCTTATCATACCAGTGACCTCTTTCTTATGTTCTTTTATAAGCAGATGAATGGAAACAAATGGCATTTCAAAAGGTAAGTCCTTCAAATATACTAGATAATTAAGAGAGAGTGGAGTTTAAAATGCTATAAAGCAAGTGGTTGCTTTTTACTTCTAAACATGCAGATTGGGGGCTGGGTTGAGCACTGCAAGTCTTAATTTTTAAAAAAAATGAAATAAAAATGCTATTCAAACTTTATGTGAGACTGGAAATTAAAAGGTCAAATTAACTTTTAGTTTATAAAATGTTCCAGGAACATTAAACACATATTGGCAAAACACTTCCCCAATGGGTTTGACCACTATCTCTCATTAAGAGAAACAAGTTCATGCAATTGCAACTTCAATAGTCACAGGGGCACAGGAAGAAGGACAGATTTTCAGCAAATAGCTAGCAGAGAGGTCACTTGAGCAGTTAAGGATAAGTTTAGAACCTACAGTGCAAGGGTGACTTAACCTTTAGGTCAGGTTAAAATTGGCAGATGCTGATTTTAGTGCCAGAAAAAAGAAAGAAAAAGGAAGGAAGGAAGGAAGGAAGGAAGGAAGGAAGGAAGGA
>LOJH01092280.1:0-11983 GCA_001685095.1 Ellobius talpinus
AGAATTGTGGGAGAAAGAAAGCAGAGTCAGGAAGTCACCATGACTCTCCTCTCCGAGATGGATGCAGTTTAGGATCTTTCCTGATAAGCTACCACCTCGTGGTGCTACACAGATTACTAGATATGGGTTAACTAAGATGTGAGAGTTAACCAAGAAGAGGCTATATATAATGGGCCAGGCAGTGTTTAAATGAATAAAATTTATGTGTTGTTATTTCAGGTGTAAAGCTAGCCGTGTGGGAGCTGGGAGGAATGAAAAGCAAGCCCGCTCCCCTATCACTACAATTTTTGTTACTTTGTCTGTCATCTCATTCATATAATCCTTTATAGTTATACATATGTCCTGGAAAGTTCTCCTTACACTTAGGTTTTTGCTTGTACAGTGGGTTTAGTTACGCTACTTGTCTGTCGTCACAGTCCACCTCTGGAAAGTTATCATCACCTCGAACTGAAACTCTGCACTCACTGAATAATTGCAACATATTCCCTCCCCTTTGGCACTGTTTCTTTCGTCTTTATGACTTTATTGTTCCATGAACCTAGTTCAGCAGGAATAATACACTATATGTCTTTGTGTGGGGTAGTATTACACTAAGTGTAATATCCTTCAGTCTCATCTGTGTTAAGAAATATTGCAATTTACTACTCTTTCATTTTATTTTTTTCCAATTCCTATGACTGTGTTTGTAGATTCACATTTGAACATGAGTATGCATGCCTATGCACTCTCAGGAAAAGGCCAGCGCAGAATGACAGATACCTTTTTGTAAAGCTTATTCAACCTAATTTCTTCAATCAGTGTATTTCACTGAACCACCTAGTCACCATTTCCACTAGACTGGCTTGCTATAGAGATGTGTGGATCCACCTGTCTCTGCCACCTGCATTACCCTTCCTCAGTGAAGGGTTGAACGAAACAGATAGCTATGGAGGGCTTTGTGTATGGATGCTGTGGACTCAGTTCTCTCTTCTTTCAGAGCATTGAGCCATATGCCCAGCCTCAGGTCTTTTCTTTCTATTCGTTTGAATGCTTCAGAAATTATTTGCTGTTCTGATTTCTTATTTTGTATCAAGGATTGGCTTGGAACTGTTACTTTACTGCACAAAAAATTATTTAATTTTAAACCTTAATACTAGAAGCAATACATACATTATAATAAAAGCTTTTTTCATATTTCTCAAAATGTTAAAGTTGGAAAAATTCTAATATTTTGTTCCCTTTATTAAGTAATAGTTATCAGTTGTAACGTAAGAAGGATATTAATTGTTAGTCTGGAAAATGTCCTTATGACATTTTTTTGAAGAAAAAAGTGGATTTTAACAAATACCTATTGAGTATAAAGCCAAACTTCTGTATGTATTGTTTGACATAGTTTTATACTTAATAAAATAAAGGATAATCAAAAGAAGTATAACCTTGACTGGCATGTTAGGAGGTAACTAGAACTGTTTGAATGCTGTTGTATGAGCTGGAGCATTCAGCAGTTAGTGGTCAGAAGTTTAATGCAATGGAGGAAATGTGCAGAGAAATTTAATGCTGTGATCATTAATAAAGCTCAGTGGAACTATGCCTTTTGGTTTCCCAGCTAATAAGTAGGAATTAGGAGTCTTTTCTGGGTTCAGAGACCTATTTAAAATTTTACATTTTAATGTGGGGAGTTTTACACTTTCTGAGGTCTTCAGCACTGCAATTTTACAAATATTAATTATTCTGAACTTAGTTATAGTTTGTATTTTTATATCTGCTATATCCTTTTGATTCATTGCTTTGATCTTATTTTAGGTTCAGCAATCAATTTCAGCTGAGGTCCTGATCATTCCAGTTAATTCAGTGAACTACAAGATATAAAATTATTGTTAGGAAAATCTCCTCACATACTCACTGTGGTAGGGGTCAGGGAGAGTTCTTACATGAAATATTTAAGAAACATCTGACTCTAACCCAACCAGCATGTGGGGAAATTATATTATTTCTTGGACTATTTTAACATCAAAGGTAGCTCTGAAGTGAAGGATAGTCATTAAAAGCCAAATTACTGAAAGCATATCTGGTTAGTGCACTTAAACACATTTCAGCAGGACTAAAATAATTTCAAATCTGAAGTGTGATCCAGAATTGCATATGTCAATTACACTGTTGTCTGTGGTATTAAAAATGCATGCAGCTGGAGTCCTTAATTACATGAGATTTCTGTGACTGAGAACTGCTTTGGCTTACTTTTTTCTTGGAAAAGTCACTTTATCAGAAATCCGAGGGAAAACATTTGTAAAATGCATTTTGCCTCTTCCAGTTACCTGCTATTGAAAGAAAGAACAACACTAGAGACTGTTAAAGTGAACTGAAAACGTGGCTTTGCATAAAATTTGCTGAAACTGATCATCTTGGAAACAGCAAATTTCTCGTCATCTCCCTTTAAACAAATGAGATGCAGTGTTCTAATTTTGTCCCACTATAAAAACTCAAGACTTCTATGGTCATAGCTTTTAAGTAAATTATCCACCTTTGACATCTTTCACAAACATGCAATATTGTTTTTCTTTTTGTTAATACAAGCAAGCAAAAAAGTGTTATGTATATTCATAAACATATATAAATGTAAAAATAAACATATACATAAATAACAAAAGCTATTAGTACTTTCATTGTAAATTTCAATTTTATCAAAGATACTTCTATTATAGTATATTAATGCTTTGTATAGTTAAATATTTTGCTCTAAGTAAGTCACTAATAGATACAGCCTTATGAAACATAATTAAAACAAGGTTTTATGACTTCAGTGTGTCTGTTCCAAAAAAGATGTACTGAAATTCAGTAAGACATGTTACAGCATTAGGATTTAGGCTCTAGTTTCCTTTCTTCCCATGACAAAACACTATGACCAATAGCAATTTGAGAACTAAAGAGTTAACTTGGTTGATATTTCTGAAATAAGATCAGTCACTAGGAAAAGACAAGGCAGGGACCATGGAGAACCCGGAATGCTGGCTTGGCCTTTGGCTTTGGATAGCACAGGGACTCATGACTGTCTAGCACTTTTTTGTAGAGCTCAGGCCATTTTCCCAGGAAATAGCATTTTCCACTATGGACTGCCCTCCTGCATCAGTTAGTAATCAAGACCACACCTACACACATGTGCACAGAGCTGTCTGTTCTAGCCAACTGCCCAACCAACGCTCCTTCCATATGAGTCTCAAGTGTGCAAAGTGGACAATTATATCTAACTAGGTCAAGGAGATATCCTCAACCGGGGCAATACCATGTTGATGGGTGATGACATCCTCTTGCTTCTCTTACATAATTATTTTTAGTTTTCACTTTATTATATTAGGAACTCATAAAAATAATTAGCGGAAGTTCACGCCTTCATCCCTCCCTTCCAAGAACACATAGCTTCTCTCTTTGTGAGGATGTTGTTTTCAAGGCTGCATCTTAACAAAGATTGAGTTCTCCCAGATAAGAAAACTGCCAACACTTAGATTTTTCATTTCTCAGGCTCCAGGCTCCAAAGAAACACCTTTTTTACTCTCTGAAAACTATGAAGTCAGTAGGATTTTGTTATAGAAGCACAGATTAGAAAAGAAATAGATCTTAAAATTTATTAAATCCATTTTCTCTTAGGATAAAAATAAGTTATAATACTATAATTGGGGTTTATTTCTTAAGGGTACATTATATCATGAACATTAATTTACCTTTGTGTTTTATGTTTACTTTAATCTCAGAGATAGATAAGGAAGAGTTTCTACAAAGTGTCTATTTTGTATTTAAAATGAATGTCCTTCCTTGTTGCCACTTCATAAAATTGGTGCGCACAAAACAACTCTTCAGATTCCACAAAGAAGTAAACCACAGTGACCTCTGATTTGATTGTTTCGTTTTTTATGAAATATTATTTATGTGTAAAAGGAGCCTGGATGAATTTTGTGCAGAATCAAAGAGAGTGCCAGGATAGATCTCCTATTCATATAACAGAGGAGAAGCAAATGTATCTCATTAAAAATAACAACAACAACAACAACAGTGTGTCTTAGAACTCTTATTATCTACAATGCAACTCTTTTGGAATACAGAATGAGGATATGAGAGAAAAAGATTAACCTAATTTTCTAATAGGCTTTTTTCGAGTAATAGTAGCTTTACACAGTGCCACTGCAAAAGCTCTACCAAATTGGCAGGATACACATAGTCTTTAAGGGAAAAAGAAAATCAATAGTCTTTCTGTCTTCCTACCTTCCTATCTGTCTGTCTGTCTTCCTACTTTCCTATCTATCTGTCTATCTTCCTACCTATCTATCTATCTTTTTCTATCTACTATCTATCTTCTATCTATCTATCATCTATCTATCTATCTATCTATCTATCTATCATCTATCATCTATCTATCTACCTACCTACCTACCTATCTACCATCTATCACCTGTATATTAATGATCTATTAGTCATCTATCATATCATCAATCTAACTGTCTCCCAAAATATCTATGACTATATCTACCTACATATGTGGATGTACAGAAAAATATTCATTGGCCATAATTCTTTTAATTAGTACAGTCCTACATTTCATTATAAAATGTAAGCAGATGGGAGAGTATTCAATTAGATATTTGCTTTGAATAACATATTACTCTCCTCACTCGATGGAGGATACATATTAAATGGGCATTTGCAGATTGTTGAGGTCTGTAATTCAAGGCTGCACAGTATGTATCACAGTTAGTATGTATTGGTCAGTGTTGGGACACAGACCCTGTTTTCTCCACAGCCACTGCCATCTTCTCTGAAAACACTTTATTTTTCACCACTGATCCCTTCGGTGTAAGAATAATGCTTTCCAGAAAATTTGAAATCATGTTTATAATATAAAGAATTTCCTTATTGTCCCTGATTCTCCTGTCTGTGCTGAAGATACCAAATTACTTGAAATTGTGACATTAGGCACAGCCATCTCTGTGCTTCTTTCTACATCAAATTATCTTGCTAAAGTTTAAGATGAATAGTTTTAAAATAAAATGCAATGATAACCAAATGAAAACAGGCCATCAATCTGAGGGCTTGAGGTAGTGTATAGCAGAGGCTGGAGTGAGGCAATATGAGATAACAAAGCTGGGGAGGACAAAAGGAAGGGGAGAATTGAGGTAATTACATTTTAATTAAAATAAAATAAATTCATAAAGGGAATTGTATCTGGAAAAATAATAGCAAGCTGCAAATACTTTGGTGATGGGTTTCCCATGCACAAGAGCATATTGTTTATATCTCTCAATTTCTTCACATAGGTGTAACCATGCAAAACTCCAAATTCAAGCTGTATTGAATAGAAAACTTTAATAAACAAGGTATAAATACTCTGAATTTAAAATTTTAAAAAATCATTGCATTGTTAATAATTTGAATATATACTGCATAAAAGGACCAAAAGCATTTCTCTGCTTTTGTTTGTATTTTAAACCACAACAGTTAGTGACTAAAAGTTTTCTTTAAAAAATTTTAAAAAATCATTGCATTGTTAATAATTTGAATATATACTGCATAAAANTCTCTGCTTTTGTTTGTATTTTAAACCACAACAGTTAGTGACTAAAAGTTTTCTTTAAAAAATTTTAAAAAATCATTGCATTGTTAATAATTTGAATATATACTGCATAAAAGGACCAAAAGCATTTCTCTGCTTTTGTTTGTATTTTAAACCACAACAGTTAGTGACTAAAAGTTTTCTAAGATCTTGTCGTGTTTTAAACTTATCCAGCTAATGTTTAATCAATTGCAGAATATCTCAGTATGAGCCACCACATCACAATTATGCTAGAACTGTCTCCAGAAACAGTGTAGTATTTGTTATGCTACTATTTCTCATAATCTGTAAAACTGAAAGCGATCTTAAGAAAAAAATCATAGTTTGAACTTCATACAATGGTCAGTAATAAGGAAAAACATGCCTTTAGTGCTCTTTGTCCAGTCCTTATATGTAGATTAAATGGAATAATGCTTATAATATATTGTCTTGTAGCAGAGAATTTCCTGGCCGCACTTTTGCTATCAAAACATGGCCTTGTATTTAATGAGGTTGACTGGGATGAGAGTATGAAAAGAATTCTATGCATTTGTTGCTTTATTTTAAACAATACATTCTTTATTCATTAATGATACAGTCAATAGTCTTTAATAAATAAAGGGCAATTTGACAGACTCTCACTCCTCATTCTTGCCTGAAGAGTACTAATAGGTATATTAGTGCATGTGAAAATATTTTATAATATATTGAAAATTATCCAAAATAATTCTAAATAATTAAAGAAGCAGAGCCTATAGTATAATTTCTACCAGAAAATTACAATAAAATCATAAATAAAATCTTTGCAATTTGGTATTTTTTATGTAAAAGCATACATAGATATATCATCTACTGCCTTATATATTTTCTTGATATGTGCGAATCCTGAAGTGTATACTTTTTCTTTAGAAGCATTTTCTTCACCCATTTGTTGAAATCCCACAGGCGTTCATTTGACTTCTGCAACTTGTGGTAAAGCAGCACTTTTTACATCCCTTTCAAAGGACCTTGACTGCATGAACGTGGCATTCAGTAATAAGTGCATTTGAGCACACATTCACCTCTAAAGCCGGGAAAGTGCTCTTGATGTGACCAATAGAGCTACAGTGCAATCTTATAGATGAAATTCTAAATTAGTTGTTTTCAGGGGCATAAATACATGAATTATTCTGTGATATTACATCCTGTTTCCAAGGTTATAAAAAGTTAACATCTTTGATCAGAAAATGTGATACATTTACATATGAAAACACTTAAGTGGAATTATAATCTTTTAAAAACTATGATACAAAGAAATGTAATATTCTTATATCACAATGCATGAGAATCTTGACAAAAATAGATGCAACTATATGATCAATATGTTCTGAATATTAAATTTTCATAATAACAGAGAAAATAAGACAATTTGTAATATTAAAACAAAAAGATATATAGGATCAATGAATTAAGTTACAATATTAATTATAAATCAATATTATTTAGAAATGTAGATTAGTAGCTGCTACACTTTAAAAAAATTATCCTTTCTCTACCTGATAGTTCCTCATTATTAATTTTCTCATTACATAATATTTTTGTTGAATATAAGTGCTCTGCAAACATGGATACATATGAACATATGACATATTGTATACAATATATATATATATGTAGAAGTGTATATTTCTATGAGCAAAAATAAAAATATGTATATGATGTAAGATTTTAATTGTTTACTTGACATAATCTAGATTCACCTGGAAAAAGAGTCTCAAAAAGTATTTGTTTCAATCAGATTGTACACTGTCCATGTCTCTGAGGCATTGTTTTACCTGACTGATTTGGGAATATACCACATGAAATAGATGGCTGTTCCCTGGAATGGTCCATAGACTTAAGGAGTAGTGGAAGCTGAGCACTAAACGTGTATCCACTTGTATTTTTCTGTTCCTGATTATAATTTTCTGTTTCAAGTTCCTGCCTTGGACTCCACACAGTGCTAGAGTATAACCCAGGATTATGAACAATAAACCTTTCTCCCCTGATGTTTCATTTGTCAGGATATTTTGTTGCAGAAAGAGAAATGGCAGTAAAAATATATTTGTTTTTTTATCTCTCAACAATTGTCGGGTTGCACAAAAAATTGACGTGTGGATTCAGGTTTCTTAACCTGCAAAGCTATAATTAAAAGAGGGCCCAGAAAGACATATAATACATTGTATAAATCTGTTTACCAGGCTTGTGAAAAGTGGTGCTGACATGGTCAGCGAAAACACTTAAATAAGACATCAGAAAGTGTAGCAATTGAATTCCTTAAAATATGTGCACAGGAAAATTTGTTGGTTCAGCTAGTTATTATTTCTGCATAAACCTCTTGGTAAAAATAGTAAAAAAAATATATGATAAAAGCCACAATTTACAGAAGCACTTGAAGTGTTCATAACACAAGTAGAAAAGGGAATGAATTATGACTTCATTGTAGGTAGCTGAAAAGGCAATACCATCTACCTTGACTGATATTCTGAATGCATAATGATTTTCTTTCATTACAATATTGGCTACATATTTAAATGCTTTCACTTGCATACATGTATACAAGTGTAATTTTTAACCCAGTTAGTTGAGAAAGCATGAGATAAATAATATGTCAGTAGTAACTGGCAAACCTGAAAACTAGATCATAGTTTGTAATACCCTTCTGGGGCAAAAATGGCCCCTTACACCAGGAAAAAGAGATTTTAGGAATAAAGTAGTAAATGTAAAAATTATTAATAATTTATTATTAAACTAATTAGTTAGAGTGATGAAAAATATCCATGTATAAATAAATATTCTTTGTGGTAATTGTAACTTCAGAGAGAGGTACCCCAGTCTACCCCCATGCACATAGTAGCATCCTTCCAAAGTGTCCAGAACAGATATGAGATTAAGGACAGTAACTTTGCAGTGAAGAGGCAAGACAAATGTTTCTCTGTAGATGATAAAGGACAAAGTTAACAGTCATACATCATGTTGGCACTAGACCCTTGCTATGATGCAATGAGAATGGTACTTTAATTCAGTGACCTTCCTTCACTAACTGTAGGCTTCTTCTGAGCCTGAGGAAAATTCCAACATTGAGAGGATCACTACTCCCTAAAGTTGTCAAGGTCATTAAAATTGTCCAGAAATCTCTTCTAACTATTGGAGTCTATAGAAAGATGAAAATTCAATTGACTACGAATGGCCAAAGAAGGAAGCCACAGTAACCTCTAATACACAGAATTTAGTCTCAAAAATTACAGTTAATGTATTTAGAATGAAGTTCCACATGCTTGCAAATTCTTTCTAGGAGACTTGGGCTTCAGAAAGACTTAAATGACTTGCCCATACTTAATTTCTAATCTGTCATTTTTTTGTCAAAATAGTGAAAATGAAATTCAAATTGTTGACATTTTGTATCATGTGAAATAAACATAAAATCTATTGAGAGTTACATAAGAATGTGTATTCTATCTTCACAGCAAAAGAAATACTTGATACTATTAATATTGAAGTCATGAAAATAGAGACATTACTATTCCATTGTCAGAACTTACCAATATTCTAAAAGTTAATTATCATTTGTCTAAATTATACTTTATAATTACCAGGGCAAATACAGTACTAATGTAAGTTGAACATAATAAAAGTAAAATTAAAGGTATATAATTTAGTTCTGATGTGTCATTTTGACAACCAATAGAAATTAGTAGAAAAAATGGACTTTACATTGAAAATTAAAACAAGTATTGGCTAATTAATTAAAAAATTAGAAAATTTAAATGAGTATTACTTCCACAAAGAAATGTGTTCCTGGTAGCTGGTTATACTGTGTGGTTAAGACACTGACTAGAATAATTTAGAGTCTCTAAATTAAGGAAAAAATGCCACTGTGTTTTCTTTCTATGTAGAAATGAACGACTCTCAGTTTACTTTAAGTTGGTACAGTCTAAGCTGTTTGGAGTTGGATGAACAGACTTAGAGTTTACAGGATTTGCAGGTATAAGCTAGCCATGCTGTATACTTTTTCATCTGTGTCGCTGATGCTCAACCTCTCTCTTGTTCTTAAGCTCCCTCTATGTGTGCATGTGCGTGTGTGTGTATTTATAATGTATTCAGTTGTGGCAGCCTTCTGTGTAATTCAAAATAGACCTAGTAGTAAATCCTGTTTTATTTTATTTAGAGAAAACATATAATACATATAGTATACACACATATGTATGCTTTTATTTGTGTGTATATCTGTTTGTTTGCATGTGTTGTGATCCAAAGTCATGTAACCACGTGTTTTGATTTTAAATATAGGGTTAAAAGTGTATGTTTTCTAGAAAAACATATTTTTTAAAGTCAGAGATGAAGACAGACACTAAAAAGAAATTCCACACTAGCTCAGAATTGAGTATAATAAAGGGTTATTTGTTTAGGGGTAGACTCACAGATCACAGTCCTGTGCTCGAATGGGGAACAGCAACTGAATTATGCAGCCAGAAAAAGAAAGCCAGATGTAAGCTTTACAACAGCATTTATAGTATAAGACACCAAGCCCAAGCGATCAGGTAACTTAAAGGATACTGTCTGTAGGAATTCCTACAGCACAGGGATCCATGAATTCAAGTCTGGCCTTGAACCAGCTCTATAGCCAATGATGACTTTAAATTTCTGAACCTCCTGCATCCACATGAGGAGACAAGACTGAACTATTATGAATATGCTTGGTTAATTAAGTATTAGATATTGAACTTTGGGTTTCAATATATACTGTGTCTTCTAAGCTTCATTCCAAAGCTTATTATTTGTGTCTATGGAATAGCTTTTGTGAAGCATTTATTTTCCAAGTTACAGCACAAAATATCAAAATCACTTGGATTCTAACTTGCTTTCATCAAATAAATTGGGAATTTTTCACACCCTGTTTTATTTTTTAAACAGAATAAAGTAAACCATTCTTATCAGAAAATAAAGCTTAACTTCATTTCTCTGTGCTTAGCAAAATGCATTTGATGCATATAAATAAGTAGAAAAGTATAAACTTATCTATTTTATGTTTCTAAGAGAATAATATATTCTATGTGGTGCTATTTTCAAGGGGATCTCAGTTAATTAAAAAGAAAAATGACAACGAAACTCCAAGACTGAAAGCTTAAGATGATCCTTCAAAGACAAAATACGTGATTAAATAACCACTCAGCTTTCTATGTTTTTTTTTTTCTGTATCTGATTTCAAAGTACTACTGATGTTCATGGAAAAAAAAGAAATTCATCAATGTGTCCAAAGTAGTTGGGACGATCCATAAAGTATATGAACTTATTTGCATGTTTAAGCAGCAAGAATTTAAGCAGACACCAAAANTTTTTTTTTTTCTGTATCTGATTTCAAAGTACTACTGATGTTCATGGAAAAAAAAGAAATTCATCAATGTGTCCAAAGTAGTTGGGACGATCCATAAAGTATATGAACTTATTTGCATGTTTAAGCAGCAAGAATTTAAGCAGACACCAAAANAAAAAAAAAAACAACAGAAAAAAAAAACACCACTAGTTCAAGAAAGTAAAGCGAGTGAAGCAAACTTTGGAAATTTTGTTATAAAATTTAATATAGTTCATTCTTACATTTGATAAGATCTTGCTTAATAAAATCATTTATTTTTACTTGTTCTGTGGCTAAAAGATGATTGGTTGTCAGAAACAAGGTTTTAGCATCAAGTTCGGGGGAATAAACAAGAGCATTGGCAATAAACTGTAATGTTTGACGTCCATAGGATCTCAGGACCAAAAAGTAACACATGCTTTGCTGTTTCTTTCTCCTCCCTTTCAATATACCACCATCTTCAGACAGATATCAATTGAATAGAACAGGAGAAAGGGGTTTCATAACAGGATCTACTCTAATTATGCCATCAACAATCCAACTGAAATGGATTTTCACTGGTCATACCTCCCTGAGTGAAAATTGTGGTTTGACTTTAATTGAACTCTTACAAACTCTGCTTAAGGAATTTACTCACTGGGGGTTTCTTTCTTGAGAGAGTTGTAGTTTGACCTGGTTATTCTCAGGGGAGACAATCTTATTTGTTTACAGAGAATCCCTTCAACCCATATAGCCTTGAAATGCCTAAGGAAGGAACTTTAGTCAATGTCTCTTCTCCCTGCTCATTGTTCTGCTCCTAGAAACTCTGTCTTTAGTGTTCTACAGGAATGATGCCACTGCTTGGTGTGACCAGATGTGACTTACCATGACGTATAAACTAATGTCCTATTAGTTCACAAGTCTCTTACAATATCCTTAAGTGATATATAAGTGTGACTAAGTGTTTCTGTGTGGGCTTTAAACAATAAACTCTGTGTTGGTCTATGCTTGCGTATTCCTCTTTTATCTTTTTTTATTAAAAATTTCCACCTCCTCCCCTCCTCCCATTTCCCTCC
>LOJH01092306.1:0-10231 GCA_001685095.1 Ellobius talpinus
CAGAAGGAGGGAGAAGATGAGCAAGGAAGTCAGGACCGTGAGGGGTTGGTTCACACAATGAGACAGTGCGACTGATCTAATGGGAGCTCAGCAAATCCAGCTGCACCGGGACTGAACCAGCATGTGATCAAACCGGACTCTATGAATGTGGTTAACAATTGGGGCTGACTGAGAAGCCATTGATAATGGCACTGGGACTTGTTTCTACTGCATTTACTGGCTTTTTGGGACCCTAGTCTATTTGCATGCACACCTTCCTAGAGGTATTTTTTAAAGTAACTTGGAGCGAAAGCATTTATTTGACTGACAATCCCAGGTCAGTATATCAGCATGAGGGAATTAAGGCTGGAGCTTAAGGCATCGCACCTACAGTCATGTACAGAAAATCAAACACGTGCATCCTTCCTCACTTACTTGCTTATGCTCAGCGGACTTCTTAGCTCTCCTGGAGATCAGGATCAGCCTCCACACTTAGAGTATGTCCTCCTCTATCAATTTACAGCCAAGGCAGTCCTCTACAAACATTTCCACAAGACAACCTACTCTAGAGAGTTCCTCAATCTAATGATTTTTTCCAGGGAATCTGAGTTTATGCCAAGTTGACCATAAAATGAACCAAAAAATATGCAGTCTTATACCATCATTTGCCTAAATTAGGATAAAAGAAGAAGAATATGATAATCAAATTACCAGCATAGATATCTAGGGGAAAATAATAATAAAAACCCTTGTATATCAAAGAATAAAGTACATTATTGTTACTTAAATTGATAGTACATGTACAAAAGAAAAACATCTAAAGTGATAAATAAAATATTAGTAAAAAATTTTAACACTAAGAGAAGATGAAATCTGTGAACTTAACTGTTTTATACTTCTTTTCTTGAAACTTCATATTTCTAAATGGTTACTTATAGGTGAAATTACTGGCAACTGTTAACATATTCATAAATTCCTCCTGTTCTAATAGTGGTACACCATGGTCTAAGAAACAATGAAGTTCATGATAGCAATACTCCATGGTAATAATGGATGGATATTGTGTTCCTTTGCAGCAGAGACTGTGAGTAGTAAGCAAGGAATCCTTTCCAAAGCTAGATTATTGCATCTTGCATCTCAAAGCAAAAAGAAAGAAAATGCCTGGTAGAGTTTTTTTTTTTTCTTTTTCCATTCTGGAGGCAGCACATTTGATGCATTTGGGTTCATGATCCTTAATTCTTAATTAAGAAATGAAATACAAATTTTATACCCATATCACTACAGTAATTAGAATGATCTTTAGAATGATATTGATACAGGTTCTTTTTTCCAACAATCTTTTTACATACCAATACCAGTTTCCTCTCCCTCTAGTTCCCCCACCTTCTCCCCACCCTGCCTGCATCCACTCCTCAGAGAGGGCAAGCCTTCCCATGGTGAGTCAATTTAAGTTAATCAAAGCTGGCAGGAAACAAGCCAAGCTGAGGTCTGGCATTCATAACTAAGAATAAGCCACTCTATGTTATTTATTTGGGATCTGGGTCATCAGACCCTCAGAAAGCCAAAAGAATAAAACATCACACAACTGTGTCTTATGCATTTTAATATCTTCTAGAATAACAATAAAATGAAAATAATAACAAAAACAGTACTGACACAGAACCAGTGCTTTCTTTATATAATGTTTTATTTGTAAGCTCATTCAATCCTTTGCACAATTTCATTCTTTGGAATTTTTACTATCCACAGTTTAAGAATGAGAAACTAGAATACATCAAGTTTAACTTACTTATCCAATGGCAAAGAGCTAACAATTGTCAGAGCTGGAATTTGTATGGAGGTAGCATGGACCAGAATGCATACTTTGTCAACACATGATATTACTAGCTTTTCTATGGAAAAGTCTTGCCTGGGTTGGTTAGTCAGTTTGCACAACCATGTAGCTGGGGTATAGTTCCTTGGGAACATATGTGTCTAGCATGTACAATGTCCTGGTTTGATCATGAATAGTTTCAGTGGGACATATTGTCCTAAACTGCTAGCTACAACCAAGAGCTGCCCCAGTGAGCAGGGAGCTAGGGAGAAGAAGCCTTGCCCTGATCATCTTATTGGTGTCCCACAAAGGCTTGTTTGTTCTGTAAGGGGCCAGGAATGACTGTAGAACAGGTGCTCTGGGAGATGGGCAGGGTACCAGGAATGAGTCCAAAGCCAGGTAACCATCATAGAATAAAGAATTGTGACAGGTGTCCTTCATCACCAGATGTTTGTATGAGTATTTCAAATGGGTGGATATCTTAAAGATTTTAGAAAAAGTGAACTTTGTCTATGCATATAAAAGAGTACTGCTTCCAGGGACCATGTGTTTCTGGCTGGATAGTGAGATGGTAATAAAATTCATAGATTAGAATATCCATCCAACTGCCACTCTTAAATCAGTTAAATAATTATCCTACAAAATAATCTGTCTCAGTGGGTTTATTTTATTATTGAAATAACATGGTTGTTCAACTGCCACCAGGTCATATAACTCACTACGATCCTTAATTTAATAAAGTAAAATATCTAACTGGTACAGCAATATATTATTATGCTTTGAGAAAATTCATGTCCTATTTTTTTAACTTATAAGGCCATATTACTACAATTCTTGTTTATTTTAAGGATGCATTGCTCTCATGTATGTATGCCCAAACTGGATTGACATGACAAGGAAGGTTTTCAGTAGAACAAGAGAACTACATGCAAACTCAGTGGGAACAGAGAGGATTCAAGAGGGCAAAAAAAAAAAAACCCAGAGCAGCTTTTGCTGTCAGGCTTAGAGGACCTTAGCACGAGAGGGGAGAGGAGCTGTAGTGCAGAAAGTGAATGTGGATTGGCAAGCAGCAGGTGGAATTGAGTCATTGACCCAAGCTACATTTTCCAGATTCCCAGGTCCTTCTCATAAATTTCTTTTTGTCTATCTCTTTGAAAAAAAATATAATTGTATACATATTCGTATATTCTCAATTTGCTTTTCTTTCTACTCTCCAAAATATTAACCCAGACGGGCTCCTTCCTATACACCATCTTTGCTGGGCTCAGAGTCTTTTGCCCACTGCTTCATTTAGTTGTCACAGTTCTTGTGCATACAGTAGCCTCCCTTCTGTTTCTCACAACAACTAGCTATAGTAAAGATGCCTTGATTATTCTCTCAAGGTGATACAGAGAACAATGGAAGATAACAGATTTGAACATGAACTGTACAGATTGGAATACTTCATCCACTCAGCTGCGTCTTCCCTTTTCTTAAAGGTTATATTAACATCCACCAGGGAGGAAGAAGTTCCCACATACCATTCAGGGATCCCCAGTGACAGAAAGAGAAATGGAATGTTGTGAATGTTGCCCATCTACAGACATATGTAAACTTTCCCATGTGTTTCTGAGTAGTAGTCAAGAGGGTCATGTTTCAGAGCTGAAATTCTTATCTGAAAGGAATACGCCCTGTGTATGAAATGAGCACAGGAAATTTATTGTGGTGAGATAAATGGGCACAAACTAAGCAGTTGTTGAATATCCCAACCTTTAAATGACCAAGACAACACAGTCACTACACAGGTACAAAAAAATTTTCTGAAAAGGTTATAAACCCACAAGCCATCCTAGAACAAATACCAGTAAATATATAGAAACGCTGAGGAAACAATGCATATTTCTCAATAAAATTCCATCTGGTTTCTGAGGACTCATCCTAGATAATTTTCAGTCTTCCTACCCCAAACTTTAAAAGAGGGTAAAGAGTTCTTTTAAGGCCTGTGTTGGAATCTAGCAGTTGATGCAGGCTGTGAGAAAGGGCCCCCGTGTGTCTAGATGCTAATGTTCTCAACCTGTACCCAAACCCTCATTAAATGCTTGTCCAGTTCAGTGATTCTTTTCCCTTACATCTGGTTCTTGCTGGAGATAACAATTTCTGAGGTGTATTAGAAACCTAACTGCTTTTTCCCTTCTTTTGAATTATCATACCTCTAACACTAGACTCAGAAAATTACTTCTCAAATGCCTGTTACATGGATCTTACCTGTAAAACATGCAGACACTTTCCTCTCAATATCATTAGCCAGTCAAAACAAAATTCTCGACTTCAGCTTCACTTCTCAGAGAGGCTTAGCATGCAGTGCTGAAGCTTTCCGTGTAAGTCACTTCAAACTGCAAAACAAATTTTCATGGCATACATTTTCACACTTACTCTGTCTTCTAGTTTTATTTATTTATTTATTTTACTTTCTGTGTTAATATCTGTGATGCTTTCTGGCCCATTGTACTTGAGATTATTATATGTATAATATAAGAAGTGCATCTGGATTTTTAAAACTTTATGTTTTGTCCTCCTTTTTGCTTGGTGAAGATATTATGGCATGTGTGTGTGTGTGTTTGTAATACTGAGATAAACTAATATATCAGAATTAAAATAGAGACTGAACACTCAGCAACAAGAAGGATAATTCTAGTTCCTCAACTGCTCATGACTTCTGTGAAGTTTCTTATGACCTTCTAGGCTAGTATTTTCTAATTTTTGAAAAGACTGTTAATCAGGGTTCTCTAAAGGAAAAGAACTGCTAATATAACACACACACACACACACACACACGTGTTGCAAGGGAGAGGGCCACTTGTTCGTCCTGGCTGCCCAGCTAGCTTTACCCCAAAATAACCACAGAGAAACTGTGTTCATTAAATCACTACTTGGCCTATTAGCTCTAACATCTTATTGGCTAACTCTTACACCTTGATTTAGCCCATTTCTATTAATCTATGTATCACCACCTGGCAGTGGTTTACCAGGAAAGATTCAGCATGTCTCATTCTGGCGGCTCCATGGTCTCTCTTTCTTATTCCACCTTTCTTCCTCCCAGCATTCAATTCTGTCTTCCCTGCCCACCTAAGTTCTGCCCTATCAACTAGGCTAAGGTAGTTTCTTTATTCATTAACTAATGAATGCAACACACATAAGAAGGACCTCCTACACCACACATGTTGACAGGATATTTATTAAACTGGGATTTATATGACTTTATCCGGGTAGTCCAACAATGGCTGCCACATACTGGAGAGCCCCAGAATCCATAAGTTTTCTGTCTGCAAGGTAATAGGTCTCAGCAGTCCTAGCCTGGCATTAAAGGCCTGAGGGTTCCTGAACAGCTGCTCTTCTGCAGACTATATTACATCCCCAAGGAATTCAGTTCTAACTGCTGCCAAGAAATGTTGCAGCAACAGGAAAAAGTAACAAAACAAAACCTTGCCAGCAAAGGCTAGCAGGTAAAAAGCAATTTTTTTCTTCCATGCTCTTTTATCTGAGTTTCTACAGAAGGTACTGACCAGATCTAGTGTGGTTCTTTATGCTTTGGGTAATAGGGTGAAGAAAATCCCTCACAGGAGTTGCCAGAACCTTGAGTTTTAGCTGATCCCAGGAATAAACATGTTGACAACCAAATTAGTCATTGTAGGATGATACTGTGGCTAACCTTACCTGTGTTTTTTTTTATTTTACTTGAGGACCTAAAACAAAGAAGTAATTCAAATATGTCTGAACCCAGAGTATTAAACTGACATGGCTTATTGATTCCAAAAGGTACATTCAGTTGACTTTGCTTGCTCCAGATGACCCAGAAATTGTCTCTGAAAATCATGATCTCTGCTTTCCTTTAAACATGCCTGGTTCTGACTCTTTGATTTCTTCCTTTTTATATTTCTTATATATGTGATTCTTAGTCAGATTTACAGAGTGCAAAGTGAGACAATGAGCCACAAAATGATAGTTTGAAAGGATCTGCTTAACATTTACACCCTGGTCAATGGCAAGATTTAAGACTTGAAAAATACCTGAAGGTTTGTACCTCAGTTGGCCTGTATTCTCATATACTCAGTGACACACACTGAAATGCTTGTTTGAGGTCATGTTCATGGAGTAGGCTAATGAGACAAGCTCTAGGTTGTCAAACTCCTATTACATACAAATCTCATAAAACTCAAAAAGAAAAAATTAAAAAAAAATTAATATTTCAAATTGGACAAATAAATTGAGCAAGTCTTTTCAACAATTTAATGTCAGGGTATCAATAAACATGTAAAAGACACTTCCTATTTTATAAATTTAAATAGATGCAAGTTACACCAACAGAGTAACAAGAATCTGCAAAGTAATGTGACCTTCAAGACCAGAGCAAGAATACAGGTAATTCTCACAGAAATGAAAATGTTTGAAATCTTTGTGAAGATATATCCACTGCACATCTATTGAAGTAACACATCAGAACCAGAAATTTTGTTGCTGAGGAACCCTGAGAACTTCTTGACTTGTGCCACAGAAAGCATGTACAAGTATGTTTACATAAAACATTGCTTGTGAAAATCTATCTAAGGAAGTTATATGGTTTGGGAGGTCCTTCTGTCTATGTGTTGCTTTTATTGGTTAATAAATAAAGAAATTGCCTTGGCCTGTTGATAGGGCAGAACATAGGTAGTCAGGGAAAGCTAGACTGAATGCTGTGAGGAAAAGGCAGAGTCAGAGAGATGCTATGGATCTTCCACCAAAGATAGACGTGCTGAAACTTTGCTGGTAGACCATGACCTCATGGTGATGCACAGATTAATGGAGATGGATTAAATTAATATGTAAGAGTTAGCCAATAAGAAGCTACAGCTAATAGACCAAGCAGTGATTTAATAATGCAGTTTCTGTGTGGTTATTTGAGGGCTGAGTGGCCAGAAATGAACAACTGGCCTCCATGCAACAGATTGACCCAATGTGGTGGACTAAATCCATGTAAAACCTTAAAGGGCTTGAAAAGGAATTCTAGACACAAAAGCAAAGTTTAGCTGCATTTTTTTCAGCTGGTGGCTTGCCACAGTTCTGTTAAGAGAGGTTTTTCTGGTTCAGCCATAGCAGAAAAAAAGCCACAGGGTTTTAAATCATGGCTTCCTGGGCCATGCTGCCAGCACAAACTCTGGCTATGGAGCATTTGAATGACATTTGTCAGTTCAGGTGTTTGTGTACCCACTTGGGATAGGGAGAAAAGTAGCTGAGACTATACCCACGGCTCAGTGCTCCCTGCCTGGGCAGGCAACAGGATCAAGTCTACTAGGCATGCAAAGCAGGAAAGCATAGTGGATTCCTGCCACCATACACAGAGATATTTCCAGGCAGTGCAGTGTGCTGCATGGCAGATTTAGCTATTATTCAGATAAAAAAGGGTTTATGTGCTGCATGTTCATTTTCAGAGTTAAAGTGCTGAGTTTGGCTCCTGCCAGACCTGGCATAATGGTATGTCCACCATTTTGAAAGTGGAAAGAGGCAGAGCCAGCATCAAGAGCAGATGCAACCAAACTGCTTACCATTTTAAAAGCTCTTCAAGATAGTAAAGTAAGGACAGATTCAGACATAAAAGAACTCTAAATGGGTCACAGTGTTGGATAAATGTATGTAGGCTTGGGAGAGAGAAGAAAAAAGTATAGAGAAGTATAAAAGAAAGTAAATGGTTGATAAAAAATAAAACAAAGTCTTTAAAGAGACAGAGTACAGAGAGTCATAGACTAAAAGAAGTAAAAAAATAGTCACGTAGATATGAAATATACACAGAGAGTCTGGATTATGTATATTATTGTGTTATCTTTGAATTTTTTGNATGGGTCACAGTGTTGGATAAATGTATGTAGGCTTGGGAGAGAGAAGAAAAAAGTATAGAGAAGTATAAAAGAAAGTAAATGGTTGATAAAAAATAAAACAAAGTCTTTAAAGAGACAGAGTACAGAGAGTCATAGACTAAAAGAAGTAAAAAAATAGTCACGTAGATATGAAATATACACAGAGAGTCTGGATTATGTATATTATTGTGTTATCTTTGAATTTTTTGACTGTGAGTAAGCTAAGTACAGAGAGACATTTCATTGTTTGGGCTGCTAAGCTAAACCAGCATGTATATTATAAAGGTATCAAGACTTACAAATTTGGGTCTAAGGATATGTTGCTTTGAAAAAGAGGATCTTCTCTTGTTTCCACAGTGAACTAGAACCTTTGGATTACTTCCATACTGGTGTGGTTTGATGGAATAAGACCCCCTGATGGGTTGCCTTGAACACCCCTCAAAGAATTACTTTGCCCAATAAAAATCAGGAAGAAGTTTGGCTTTGGAGAAACTATACTCATATTCCCATAAATGTTTCTTTACATTTAAAGGGGGATATAATATAGATATGAATAATTTGCATCAGTATGGATCTTGGTTTTTTGATACAAGTTTTAGGTCAGTTTTGTTATATATATATATTGCTCTTAAGAAAATTTGTGCAGTTCATTTTAAAATGTAATGTCTATTTAAGAAATATAGCTTATTAGAGACTCATTTATAATAGTTGAGCTTGAAGTCATGTTTGTTAGATTTTCTAGATATACAGAGATATATTTCAGTTTGTTAAGTATTCTTCAAATCTTTCAGAGACCTTCAGAATATGGCATTTAAATGTTTTAAAAATTTAGGACTTTTCATGGCAGTGAGACACATCTGCTTCTGGAAGCACAAATATACCTCAAGAGGAAGATGGGCATCGAAGATGCTCCTTATGGATTTTTTTAGATGAACTGGACATTCAGGATCCACAGAGAAATGACTGCTGAACTTGCCTAATGATGGGATGGTCCTTCGTGGTTCCTGCTACATGAAAGAGTCTGCCAGATGTTCTGCAGGACAGAGATGAAAGTGATGGACAAACTGCCAATATGGGCAGAACTGTCTTTGAAAGTTCCTGCTTCATGGAAAAGTCTGCTGGATACGATGGGCCTGTAGGCTGAATATGGATGTCCCAACAGTACAAAACAACTTTGGGTGACTGTCCAGGCAGCAAGATGTCTCTGTCATTTCTAAAGTTTTGAAAGCTGCTTACAATGAACTTATTCTCTACTTGGGTAATATCATATCCTTCTGGAGTCTTTGATGAAGTTGAAGAATTTATAGTTATAGTTTTCCTTTGTTAGGGTAAAGGATAAAGTAGAAATCAATATTATAACTGTAATTCTTGTTTGATACCTGTTTTGTTATATGTAATTTTACNTATCCTTCTGGAGTCTTTGATGAAGTTGAAGAATTTATAGTTATAGTTTTCCTTTGTTAGGGTAAAGGATAAAGTAGAAATCAATATTATAACTGTAATTCTTGTTTGATACCTGTTTTGTTATATGTAATTTTACTATGTTAAAGTTAAATCCTTTCTTTTTGTTTAAACAGAAAAAGGGGAAATAGTGTGGGAGGTCCTTCTGTCTATGTGTTGCTTTTATTGGTTAATGAATAAAGAAATTGCCTTGGCCTGTTGATGCCCGGATTAATGGAGATAGGTTAAATTAATACGTAAGAGTTAGCCAACAAGAAGCTAGAGCTAGTAGGACAAACAATGATTTAAATAATACAGTTTCTGTATGATTATTTTGGGGCTGAGAAGCCGGGAATGAACAAGTGGCCTTCATGCAAAAGTTAGAGGCTCAAATACACTGTGCAATACTTATTCAGTGAAATCTTTGTGTGTGTGTGTGTGTGTGTGTGTGTGTGTGTGTGTGAACCAGGAATTGCTCTTTACCTTTCTTTGAACACCACAATACTTTATAACATTCATTTTGCATGTGAAAGGCTCATTAAATATACTGTTAAACACTTTAAAAGCCAGGAACACATACCAAGACCCCTGTGGTTCTGCTCACTAAGTGTTTATTGCACATTGCACATTATGCTTGCTAATGGAGTATTGTTAAGTTGGAGACAATATCAGTACAAATTCTTCTGGAGAGTAAAGAATACCAGAATGAGAATTTGTTAATCAACACAAGAAAATGGACGTCAAGTGGAGGAGAAGAAACAGGAAGCAATGGAAAAAAAACCTGCAATGAAATTCAAGCAGAAGAAAGGAGAAGAAGAAAATGGATGAACGATGCAACCACTGGAAGCTAGTGAGATGATTTGGCACGTGAAGAGCCTGCCCTTAAACCTGAACCAACCCTCTCTCCAGCTCTTGAAAATTAGTTCTAACACAGTGTTATGTTATTGCTACTCTTTCTGGTATTTAATTATGTCTATACCTCTAGAGTACAAGCTGTGTCATGACAGAAAACAGGAAGTGCCTAACCTCTTCATTGATAAAATACTGCAACACACAGCATTGTCAGCCACTTTTTTGGTTTGGCATGCAAATGGATGGAAATAGAAAACACTATACTAAGTGAGGTAACCCA
>LOJH01092380.1:0-11243 GCA_001685095.1 Ellobius talpinus
CTGCAGGCATACATGCAGACAGAATATTGTATACATAATAAAAATAAATAAATAAAAACTTTTGTTGAATTTTTAATGAACACTTTTTAAGTACTGAGCTAAACTATTGATGTTTCTTACACACACATACACACACACACACACACAGAGGAAGGGAGATGTCTTCTCTTACCCAGTTCTCCAATATTCACTCACTTTGATTCCTAACTTATTTTTTCCTTATTATTGTTGTTGGGGTGGGGAAGGGCACGCACATAGGGGTCAGAGGACAACTCTCTGGAATCAGTTCTCTCCATCTATCTCTACATGGGTTCTGAGGATTGAATTTAGGTTGCCAGGCTTGTATAGCAAGCACCTTTACCCATTTTTAATACAACTTATTTTGGTTGCTTTTCCCTTTCCCCCAAATCCTCCCAAATTCTTTCCACTTCCCCACCCACCCAAATCCACACCCTTCCTTTCTCTCATTAGAAAACAAACCAGGATAAACAAACCTAAATAAACAGGAAAATAAACCGCAAAAGCACAAGGAGCACATGCAGAGACGAAGATGCACAAAGAAACAACCATCACCATAATATACAAGTAAAAGATCTGTAAGGTTAAAAAGAAAGAAAGGAAAACAAAACCCCAAACCCAGCATTTTGAGACAGGAGCTTCCAACAGTCCCATCAAGTGCATGTTCCAGCTACTGCTGAGCCTAGTCCTGCCCTAAGGGGTGGGGCCTATCCCCAGGGAGGACCCTCTGGAGAAAAGTTAATTTCTCCCTTGCTGATAGTTGTCAGTTGGAGATAGTAGTTTCTAGGTAGGAGGGAGGCCCCTGTTCACTTCCCCTCTCAGGTCTGAGACCCTGCTTTTCTCTCTTGACAGTCAATGGACTTATTTTACTGTAGTCTCACTTTGTGGCCCTGGCTGGCCTTGAACCCACAGAGTCCTCTTTCCTCTGCCTCCTGAACTGAAGTGGATGCTGACATGCACAACATAAGCTTCCTTTTCTGTCTCTGGGCAGGTATTGCTGACAATAAGCCGAGTGTGATCTCCCTTTTAGAGCAGGGGAAAGAGCCCTGGATGGTGATGAGGAATGAAATGAAAGAATGGCATCCTGGTGAGTGCTGGTCCTGAACCTGGGGAGGCCTGGCAGGTTGTCTCCCAGGCAACCTGTGAGAAGGCAGCACTCTCTAGGTGCTGCTGGGAAAGCTCCCTGGCAACCAAAGCCTAAGGGCCGGGGAGAAAGGATGTTCTAGAGCTGTGGTGCTCAGCCTTCCTAACGCTGTGACCCTTTAATAAATACAGTTCCTCATGTTGTAATTTTGCTCTGTTAAGACTTGTAAATAGTTTTGGAAATAGAGGTTTGCCAAAGGGGTCATGACCCATAGGTTGAGAACCACTGTTAGCACAAGGCTTTGGATTTTTTTGTTTTTTGTTTGTTTCCCAAAAGAGGGTTTCTCTATAGCCCTGGCTATCTTGGAACTTGCTCTGTAGAACAGGCTGGCCTCGAACTCAGAGATCCACCTGTCTCTGCCTCCTGAGTGCTGGGATTAAAGGTGTGCACCACCCCTGCCCAGTGAGGCTCTGAGTCCTTACTCTCCCCCTGTCTCACCACGTTCCTGTCATGCTTCCTTCTTGTCCCAGAGAAGAACCCTGTGACAACCATTTTATCTGCATTTTGAGTCTAGTTTTCTCTTGGCTTCTTAAAGCAGCTCCATTGAGGTACAACTCGTGGGCTGTAGACTCATCTATTTAAAGTGTGCGGTGGGCAAGGCTTTAGCATTTGTGGACTTGGGTGTCCATCAACAGCCATCAGAGATTTTACCACAGGCGAACCTGGTAGCAGTCTGTCCACACCCAGCATGCGCATACTCTGACTTCCATGGCCGGCTTCTTCATGTCATACTACATTTTCAGGGTCCATCATTCTTGTATGCTGTTGGCAACATAGGATAGTATTGATGGTTGGACACACTGCATTTTGTTTCTCCGCTTACTGCTGCACGTGTGGGTTGTTTTCACGTCTGCACTAGTATATGTAGCCTTGTCATTAAATGGTTTTAGAATTCTTGTATCAAAGCAGATCACTGAAAGAAAACTGCGGGTAATACTGACCTCAGAGCTAACTGGGACATGTTCTTTCCTTTTCTGACTTTTGAAAACTTTTTTTTTTAAGAATTTGTGTTAAGGGCTGGGAGACAACTCTAGTCAATAGAGTACATTCCTTACAAGCATGAGGGTCTTTGAAATTTTTCATAGTATTGGGAAATACCAAATGACATGTAATAACTGTACTTTACAAAAACTGAGTATGTAGAACGGTGAGCACCCTGCGCTGTAAAGGTCATAAGGCCCCAGGAAAGCAGCCGAGTGAGCCGTAGTGACATCTTAGGGAAGGGATCTGCCAACAGACTCTAAAGGAAGGCTGGGCTGCACAGCGTAAAGAGCATCGATCGGCAGTTAGCTAAGGTCAGAAACAGGTACTAGAGGGCAGGTTTTCAAAAGGTTCTTATGTGCATATGTCTGTGTTTGTGTTTGCGTGTGCATGCTGCCTGCTGTCTGGGCACCACGTGCATACAGTGCCTGTGGATTCCAGTAAGTGAGAGTCCCTGGAGTTCCAGTGCTGAGAACCAAACCCAGGTCCTGTATAAGAGCTGCAAGTATTCCTAACTGTTGAGCCATCTTCTCTCCAGCTCCACTAAGATACTTTGGAGATTTGTTCATTCTGTGTCTGAGTGTCTTTGCCTGAACACATACATGTGCACTCCTTATCTCCTTGGTGCCTGTGTAGATCGGAAAAGACAATGGGATGCCTGGATCTGGAATTATGCGTGGTTGTGAGCCACCTTTTGGTCGTGTGAGTTGAACCCAAGTCACCTACAATAGCAGCAAATATTCTTAACTGTTGAGCCATCTCTCCAGAATAGATTTATTTTTAATTTTGTGTGTGTATACATATAAGTGTTGAAGACAAAAGAAGCATTAAATCTTCTGAAGCTGAAGTTATAGGTGGTTGTGAGCTACCTGGGGTAGATTCTAGGAACCAAACCTGGGCCCTTTGCAAAAGCAACAAGTACGTGTAACCTCTGAGCTGTCTTTCCAGCCACCTTGTGGAGGAGTTGGTTCTGATAGAAGGTGCTATGATCTCCCTATTTTATTTTATTTATTTTTGAGGCAGGGTTTCACTGTGTAACAGTTCCGGCTGTCCTAGAACTTTGTAGTCTAGGCTGGCCTCTTACACACAGAGATTCACTTGCCTCTGCCTCGCTAATGCTGGGATTAAAAGTGTGCACCGTCGCCGCCCAGCTGATATCACTATTTTTAATAGCAACATTTGAACCGCTGTGCACAGTGGACATGAGGGGGTGGCGGCAGAACTAGTAGGATAGATAGCATGCTGTATGAATGGCATGGTGTGACTTGTTAGCAATAATGGTTCTGAACAAGATGGCTGAGATACAGGAAGGAAACAGAGCCCTCTGCTTGTGATCCGAGGCTAGAGGTGGGAGCTGTTGCTTCCTGTGCCTGTTTATTTTCTCTCTCAGTTTTCTTTTCTTTTTTTTTAAATATTTATTTATTATGTATGCAATATTCTGTCTGCGTGTATGCCTGCAGGCCAGANTTTGGAAGAGCAGGCAATGCTCTTAACCACTGAGCCATCTCTCCAGCCCTCTCTCAGTTTTCTTAGGCAGTTCCTGGATAGCATGTTTGGGGTAAGTTTCCTGTCTGATTTGGATGCCCACCAGAGTGGGAAGAATGTGGCCTTTGCCTTCCTTTCTGAGCTCTCTTCATTGTGTCTCATCCCATACCCTCTCCCTCTTCAGAGTTCAGTGTCGTGTTGTGAGTTGTTTATGTTTTCATTGCCTTAGCTGTCACTTCCTGCAATATTCCCTTCTGGCATGTGAAAATGAGCTTCACTCTTTTATTATCTTACAGATGTCTACAGGGTGTCTAGAAGAGAAGGCAAGAACTTACTTCCAAAGGATGGCTACAGAATTATATCATTGCAACAAAAGGTGGCAAAAAAACGTACACAGTCCAGCATTGAGAACAACAGGGCCAGAGGTAACAGAGAGATCACAGGCCAGCTGGAGATGCAAAAGGACCATCAGGAGGGACATTTGAAACAAGCTGTGGTGACCTCTGTCAGGAGGCCTAGTTCCTTCCAGTGCATGGCCCATAAAGAAGCTCACTCTGGAGAAAAACCCTATGAATGTAAGAAATGTAAGAAAACGTTCATGTGCCGGTCGTGTCTTATTGAACACGAGCTAATGCACAAAAAGGAAAAAGGCACTAAGTGTGCACAGTGTGGGAAAGTCTTTAGCTGTAGGTCAGACTTGACTATGCACCAAAGACTTCATGAAAGCAAAAAAAGCAATGAAAATAAGAAAAGTGCCCTTAATTGTGGTTCTGACATTTCAAAACCTCAGAGTACTCACAGTAGTGAGAAACCTCATAAGTGTAAGGAATGCGGGAAAGGTTTCCATTCTACCTCACAGCTCAGTCACCATCAGAAGTTGCATATAGGTGAGAAGCCCTACAGGTGTAAGGAGTGTGGGAAGGCGTTTCCATCTGTCGCACAGCTTAGTCTTCACCAGAGAGTTCATACTGATGAGAAGTGCTTTGAGTGCAAGGAATGTGGGAAAGCCTTCACCCGCCCTTCACATCTCCTTCGTCACCAGCGAATCCACACTGGTGAGAAGCCGCATATGTGTAAGGAATGTGGGAAGGCCTTCCGTTACGACACTCAGCTTAGTCTTCATCAGCTGACTCACGCCGGGGCGAGACGCTATGAGTGTAAGGACTGTGACAAGGTGTATAGTTGTGCCTCACAGCTCACTCTACATCAGATGGTTCACACCGGGGAGAAGCCACACAAGTGTAAAGAGTGTGGGAAAGGCTTTATCTCTGATTCACATCTTCTTCGACATCAGAGTGTTCATACTGGTGAGAAGCCCTATAAATGTAAGGAATGCGGCAAGGGCTTTCGTCGTGGCACAGAGCTTGCCCGACATCAGAGAGCCCATGCTGGTGATAAACCCTATAAATGTAAGGAATGTGGAAAGTCCTTTACTTGTACCACAGAACTCCTTAGACATCAAAAAGTTCACACTGGTGAGAGACCCCACAAATGTAAGGAGTGTGGGAAGGCTTTCATTCGAAGATCAGAACTAACACATCATGAAAGAAGCCACAGTGGTGAAAAACCCTATGAGTGTAAGGAGTGCGGGAAGACCTTTGGCCGCGGCTCAGAACTTAGTCGACACCTGAAAATCCATACTGGGGAGAAGCCCTATAAGTGTAAGCAGTGTGGGAAAGCCTTCATTCGTGGCTCTCACCTTACCCAACATCAGAGAATTCATACAGGGCAGAGGAGTGAATGAGGAAACACTGCCATCAAAAAGTCCTACAGTTAGAGCCCCTACAATGGCTAACAGATGTGGAACAGCAACATTGCAGGCTTTCTCATCCACACTAGAATTCATACGCAGACCCAGTTAGGGCCAGAAATGACTGGACATTTGTCACCAGTAAGAAACCTTACAATTACAGAAATTGGAAGTGACTTAATTGTTCCAGAATTTATTGTGAGCTTTAGCTAATGGAAAACTGGAAATTCCCATGAATATAAAGAAAGTAGGAATGCCCTGTCAGTGGCCCAGAGCCAAATAGGCCTCAGGGAATTCACACCAGAGAAATACTGAGGAGGCAGTAAATACATCAGAGGAGTTAGTCGTTCGCCCTGAAGAGAAAATTCATAATCACTACAGATGTGATCTTTCGTACTTAAGGTCACACTTACGTTCAAAGTGCAGCACATTCTTCCTTCATCCTGCTCACATTTTATGAAATATTTGCAGGTTTATTCTATAAAATGAGCTTGAACTGAGGAAGTGTGGCAAAGGACTTGACCATGTTTACCTTTTACTCAAGAGTTAGAGCAGGGTAAATTACTGACTTTAAAATTCTTTTATAAATTAGCAATGTTAGCATCATATATCTAGTTATACTGTGAGGATGTGAATAGCCTGCTGACTAGCATCTAACTAGTTTTTAAAGTGTACCAAATGCATCAGGGCATTGTGGTGCATACCTTTAAGCACCTGGAAGCCAAAGGCCGGAGGATCACAAGTTTGAGGCTAGCTTGAAGGATATTCCAAGAAGAAAGTATACCAAAGATAGCTGCTTTCTTGTTATTTTCAAACTTGTGAACTTTTATATAACAATCTTATAAAAGGAAAGCCTTACATGCCCAGTGGTTGGAGGGACATTTTGCATTGTCTCCTAGACTGTTACAGAATACAGGTTCCTTTTGAAGAAAAACTGAAAGCTTCCATTCATCGTTTGCCCTTCTGCTAGTCAGGAGGCTCACAGTTTGGACGCAGACCCATTATTTTGATGACACAAGAGTTGTGTGTGGGCTGAAGATGAAAGGTTTCTGAGCTAAGGCCAGTTGGACAAGCAAAGTGTAGGCTTTGCCTATCTGTCGGCATTACCATTTCCCTCTGCCATGTCACCAACCACGTACAGTCTGGTCCTCTTCGCTGCACACTTGAGGATCTGAGCAGAAGTGCACGTGGGCTTTAGTAAGAAGACAGGGAAATGGTCTTCCCACCTTCAGGGAGCACATCTGTGCACCAGGCGGCGCCTGATTTGTGTTGCAGTCCAAAGGGCCAGAAGCTGAGACTGTCCTAGGCAGTGTGAGGTCATTGACATTATGGCTTCAGGAAACCATGAACTGCAGAATAAGAAATGCATACATTGAAAATTCAGCTCTTTACAGTGTACCTCTTAGAAATTACCATTTAAAATATTTTTATATATATATTCAGTTTCAGTAAGGTAGGATGTTTATATAAAATTTCAGCTTTTATAGTATATCTGACATAGAGAAGCAGTATTTTTAAAGTACTTTTAGCCATATTATCGAAATATATATTCAGATTTGACTTCGTAAGATATAGGCTGTTTACTTACAGCATTTGATGGTGTCTTTACATCCTGGAAAGGTATTGTTTTCCTGAATGAAGTGAGCGCCAAGGAGAACCTGCTTAAGGAACCACTAATTCCCCTATACCTGAGTCATCTGGCAGCTAAAAATCTTCTACCTCTTCAGGACACAAGGCATTCACAGCTATGCAGGAGCAAACATTTTTACCAAATTTGGAAAAGCACAGCATCTAAAATCAAGTCAGCTATCTACAAATCCGTTTTACTTAGAGTAGAGGGTATTCTGACTAGACAGCAAGTCTTGTCAGAAGCCCAGGGAAAAGGAACAAGGTGCTTTGTTCAGATGTTTGTAGGTGCGCTGATCAGCAGGTGCTGTGAAGGGAAGTTACCTCCCTGCCTGCAGCCTTCCACTTGGGAACAGCCACCCTCTAGTGAATCCATCTGGCCACACTGCAGAGCAGTAGTGCAGGTGGTGAGTGAATCTGCTAAGGGTTAGACAGACTACAGACAATGCAGGCAGAGTCCAGGGAGGGAGTGCCTGCCATCCACTTTTGCTTTTTGATACAGGTGCTCATGAGCTGGGGCTGACTAGTGAACCCCAGGGACCCACTTGGCTCTGTAGCCTTAGCATTGGAGTTAAGAGCAAGTGCCACATCACCTGACTTTTTATGTGGATTTTTGAGAGATGAACTCAGGTCCTCATGCTTGTACAGCAAGCACTTTACTGGCTGAGCATCTCTCCAGCCCATCAAGTATTTTTTAAATGGGAATTTTAATCTGCACTGGTATATTAACTTAATAAATCTAAAATTTTAACTATTCTAAAAATAGAACTTGCACACATTTTATAAGAAATTAATAAAAGCAGGATTTTAAGAGGTGATATTAGTACTAATTTCAGTGTTAGAAGGATAGCTCTTTACTTTTCTGCTCATGTGTACATACATTTTTCAAGACTTGAATGTCCTCTCCCAAATGTATGTATCATGATGCACCTGAAAGCAAGAATATACTGCAGTAACTTCTTTAGGGAAGCAACGTTGCATACACTGTTGTCAGTGGATGCTGTGCTCCATGCTCACTCCGGCTGGGGCATACCCACACTTTTCTCATTTTGGTAACAGGCTCTGGGTGGGAAGGGTATTGAATGGAATTGTGCATGCAGAGGCGTGTGGCCGCCTTTCCTCACGTGGTAATATACTATAAACCTCTTTCTAGTCAACAAAAAACACAGATCTAACTAGCTTCACGTACTCACACAGCCCGTTCTTCACCAGCGAGTGTTGAGGTTATTTTACCATCAATGAAGAGTTCAAGACCCAGATATTGCCGTATGTTGGAGTTTCTGCTTCTGTAAAGCAGGTGGACTCCTGCTATTTGAATCCTTGCCTTAACATAGTAGATTTAAAATGTACTCGGTGCCTTATTATTTTTGTGGGAAGCTCGCCATTATCTCAACAGAAATGTGTGTGTTTCCCAGCTGTGTAAACCAGGACTGAAAATGTGCCTTCACTTCCACTTGCACTTCTTAACTGCCAGCAAGGCTGAGCATCTCCTATGCCTGTGGGACATTTGAGCTTTGTTTCTGTGACTTGCACATTGCTGTCAGTCTCCCTTTGTAAAACTGGAGTTGGGCCAGGCAATGGTGGTGCACGCCTTTAATCCCAGCACTTGGGAGGCAGAGGCGGGCGGATCTTTGTGAGTCCAAGGCCAACCTGGTCTACAAGAGCTAGTTCCAGGAGAGGCTCCAAAGCTACAGAAAAACCCTGTCGAAAAAAAAAAAAAAAACTGGAGTTGGGTTTTTTTTTTGTTGTTTTGGTTTTGTTTTTTTGTAGAAACATGGCTAGATCATATTACCACATTAGCAATTTTTTGTCTTAGTCTAGCGTATGTCATTTGCCCTTGTTTATATTAAAATAATAGTTACCAAAAGTTGTTTAATGAAGGGCCAGACAGTATTTCAGGCTTTGGGAGCCTGTTTCCATGCACCCTTTGCAGCATGGAAACGCATCCCGTTTGAGCCAGGAGTTCTCAGCCACTTCTGCCATATCCCCAGTAGACATCTATCTGCCAATGTCCACAGGTGTTTTGTCACTTTAAAGATGATTGCTGCTTGTGTCTTGTGGGCAGAGGCCAGAGATCTTCTCGGTGTCTTGTGATGCACAGCACAGCCCCAAGCAAAATGATGTCGCTCTCCAAAGATGTCAAACTGGATATACTGTGTCAATCAAACCTTCACAGAAGCGGCAGCTGGTGGATTGTGCCTGTAGGTGTAGTTTTCTCGCCCTTATTTTAAAGAGCTTTTGTCTGTATGCTGTTTTACTGGTTTTGTTTCTGAATTATCTTTTATGCCAAGTAGTATTCTGTATTTTATGGCCTTAAATCTTCTTTCCTAAAAATTGAGAGGCTCAGTAGCGTGTGTAATGATGGCCCAGTATTTTTTAAGCATGGATTTTTGTTTGCTTAGTTTTGGTTGAAATTATATAAAATAAATCATTTCAGAAAAATATGATGAAGTCTCGCTTTTCCTTCATGGAGCTCTATTTCCTGGGCCTGCAGAGGAAATAACCTAGTACACTGGGTCTGTAAGATCAAACTCAAATGTACACATGGGTGATGCATAGCCTTTTAGACTTCTGAGTAACATCCTGCTGTAACATGGACAGTGTGGGGGATTGACAAGGACAGACCTAATTCTTGCTGTGTCTGCTTTTTTCCCATTTTTATATATTATAGTCACTGAGAGAACAACAGAAGCAGATAACATCTATATATTTTAAGCACTGAGGGATTTAATAAAGATTTTTCATTTAAAGAGCATTTAGCAAAACTCAGGAGCCATGCTTAACTTAGGAAGAAAGTATAAAAGATATAGGCCTGATGTACTGTGGGCCTGATGTACTATGGCACTAACTCTGTTCCATTGATGAAGGATGAGAGTCTAAACAATGATCACCTCAAGAGGAAAATGTCTGCTGCCCCATTATGTGCCAGCTGAAGAATCTAGGTTGCATCTGCCAGAAGCATTGGAGTCCCAGTAAAAAGTGACTATGACTAAAGGCATACAGGAAGTTGCAGAAATCGCAGTGGAAGTTGCAGGTCCGGAGAGGAAGCCTAAGTAGTCCAGAGGACGGTGTCTAGGCCCGCACTAGCCACAGAGTAGGCAGGAGGGACACTAGGGCTAGTCTCCAGCCCTAAACATCAGCCCCTCAGCCCCTTGACTAAGTCCTGTCCTGAATATTGCACACCCCGCTGGATAAAAAAAACAAAACTTGAATTTCTAGAAAAAAAGGAAAAGCAAAACAAACTCCAAATGTGCAAGTCCCATGGCAGACACAAAAGAAAATATACATGTTTTCCCAAAAAATCACTAAAACCATACTGATGGCTCCCAATGAAAATGATTTGGAAGAACTTCCAGGGGAAAAAGAAGACAAAACAAAACTGAATATAGTTATATATCAGGGACCTCTGAGATCCAGCCTCAGTGTCCCCTCAGGGTCCAGAGGAAGACTCACAGCAAGCATGGGACATAGAGCTGAGGGCGAAATGAACTCTCCACAATGTACTCTTCTGCATCAGCATCTTTTTCTCCTGCTGTTCTCTTATTCTGTAAAGTTTCCAGTTTATATACACACAAAACAAAGGCAACATCTGAGCTTGGACATCCCTTTATCTTTGAAGGTCCCAAATGCGATCTATACTAAAGGCTCCTTTCCTGACTACATGTCCTGCCAAATGGAAGATGGTGGCAAGAAGGTGGCTTCTAATGTATCTCAGGGAATGAAGCAGAGATTAGACTGTGGGGACCAAGGTTATTGACTGTGTGACTAAATTTTCCACAGGAGGTCCCATGAAGTGGTTGGGATGGCCCAATATACAGTACATGGGAAAGAATTGTGCCCAATAATCCATACTCTGCTGACTCTTGCCCCAAAGGTGAATGCTTATGGCCTCACAAGACATCTACTGAAAGAATCAGCTGTTATGCAAAAGGTGGTAGGGCCAGCACCTTATGCACTGGGTTTCTCTCCATCAGAACGCATTTGTTCTGGGGGGTCAGCCTTGTGCTCTACCAGCTGAAATCTCACTGCATGATTCCTGCAGACCGCAGCAGTTATACTTTTTTAAACAACTCAAAGAAGACGTGAATGTACTACAAGAGGAAAAAGAAGTCTGAGATAGAATTCAATAAAAGGATAGAATTAAGAAAAACCAAACTGGGGCTGGAGAGATGGTTCAGATGGTTCAAGAGCATTGCCTGATCTTCCAAAGGTCCTGAGTTCAATTCCCAGCAACCACAT
>LOJH01092417.1:0-10343 GCA_001685095.1 Ellobius talpinus
TCTTGCCAACCCTAAAATGGGTCCCTTAATTAAGATATATACTTCCCTGCTCCCGGTTGGGATGGAGGAAGGGTGGCGTGTACTTCTAAATTCAGTACTGGAGAGGGGGAGACCAGATACTCTTTGAGAATTGATGGCTAACCAGCCTTGCCTACTGAGTGACGAACAAGCCAAGGAAAGGCTTTTACTTCAAAAGGTAAGATAGACAGGTTGACATCCGACCATTGCATGCACTGCCTACACAAACACTACAGTAAATACACTCCCACATCCATATCCACCCCAAGCGCACCCCACACACATGAAATGAGCTTATGTCTTATAAGTGCTTAGTAAGGACTCTTTGTTCTTGCTTTTGCAAGAGGTCACCTGCACTCACTTCCAGTGGCTTAGAATCACTTCATCTGTATTTCAAGCCTTTGATCTTTCTGATGTTGGCAAGAAAGGCAGAACTGTGGTGAGTAATGCATCTGAATAATGGAAGCAGGGAAGAGCTGGTGTTAACAGCAGCGCTGCTGTTACAGAACAAGTGCGGCTCTGTCTAGAAAACTTTCCAAAGGCATCTCCTTGGGTGCATGTGATGTTCAACTCTAGGGTTGCCGATGTATATTCAAAGTTCAGATTGAAAATGTGCAATACTAAATGAAATAAACCATCTTTCCTCTTTGGATCTAAGGGTATTCATAACTTTTTAAAGAAGTGAATATGTAGAAATCTTGCCACGCAGTCCTTGCTTCTATTTTGTCTTCAGTGTTCTTACTTGGAAACTATTTTAGTCTAGCAGTAGAAAACGCCTCGCATTCATTCATCAGGCTCTTGTTTTGACAAATGGAAGCCATGAGGATTTTGTTAGGGGTTTCTGAGCATGTCGTGGGAGGCCCTCTCATTCTCTTTCTGTGGGTGTTTTGTTCAGCTTCTGGCACTTGTTAGTGAGGTCGGTACCTGGATGGAAACAGGTGAACCTTGGAAGGGGTTAGATCTGTTCACTGGGAATCATACCTTGTTGTAATTCAATTGCATGAGTCTCTTTTCAATTTCAGGAATTTGGTTCTGGGATTTGCTTGCTGTTTTGCAGTATACAGGTTCTGATTTGAATTTAGGCTGGGGAAAACGTTCATACATCTGCTGAAAGGCAGGCATGGAGCCAGGAGAACTGCTGGAAAGCAATTGACTTTTTGACAAAGACTGCTTGTCTCTGCTTCCGCATAGACAACTGTATGGACAGAAGAAGAGAGGGGTGTATGAGTGGTATGTAGTTTCATGTTTATCAGAAAGAGACTGGGTAATTTACCGACATTTCCAAGAATCTAGCTGTGTGACTCTATGTCTGCAAGCAAGGAAGTGCTTAGAAAGCTGAGAAAATGGGTTACAATGAGAAAAAAAAATCCAACCATCTCTCGGCATTGGCTGAATTACATTAAGGGGCCTTTCTATGAAGCAGAACAAAATGGATTCATGAGAGGAATAAAGCCAGAACCACATAATTTTACAAGACAAAAGCCGAATGCAGAACCTACCATGTCGCTGTCATATTTTTAAAGCAACACATGTCAGAGAAGCATTATTGACAGTGTTATCGTAAGCAAACTTTTCCCTTTTGTGCCTGTTTTAACTGAAGTCAGACTTTCCTGCTATGTATTTTTATTGTGTTAAATAAGATACTATGTAAGTTTCTTGTTAGATCACTAACTGATGGCAAAGAATCGATTTACTTTAATCTAAAAATGTGATGTTAATATTTGGAATGTAGTGTTAAATGTGTTAAAAGGAAGGGGGTTTATGTATTTTTAATGTGAATTGGGATAAAATTCAAGCAATACTCTACTTAGAGACTCCTGAAGACAAGGCATTTCACTGGCCATAGAGTTAAAGGAGCATATGGATTGCTTCCTGTCCTAATGATTACCACAAACTAATGCAAAAAATGCTAATCAAGGAATCATGATAAAACAGGATTAAACATACTCTGTCTAGAGACATCACAGATAAATATTCAAGTTATCACACCTCAGCTCACAGTGTTTTGATCGCCTTTGTTTATTTTTCTCTCTGAGCTTCCATTTCCTGCCCATCAAATGGAGATAAAATTGTTACAAACCTTGCAATGGTGCTAAGAACAAACTAGTCAGTTTTTTTTTAGTGATGTTCAACAGTACTCAATAGATGGTAGGCATTTAAAATGTGTTTTATAGTTACTATCTTTAAAACTATAAACGTATAACAGGGCTATAAACTATAACAGATCAATGGAACATAGTACAATCATTTTTAATCTCATATCTTATGCACCCATGAATTTATGATATAGTTATCTAAGAAACGGGATGTTGAAAACATGTGTACTTCTATTTGTCCCTTCCAGTGTCCGAAAAGTGTCAATATGCATTTCAATCTCCAAGTTCTACATTTAACTCAGATCTAAAAATGAGCAGAATTAATACTTAACTCCTGCATTTAACTAAACAGTCAGCCTTTCTACTGGAACACTTTTCATTTAGAGTTAGTTTGACCATTTGGCATCAGTTCCACAAATGATACAAATAACAACAACAACAACAAAATCTCCTTGAACAAGGGAGGTAAGACTCCCAGAGCTAATACAGAGACTCAGGCCACGGTTAATGCTATTGTTAAAGTGCATTCCTGCCTACCCCTGCTCTACCATCAAACACGTCTCAACAGTTCTGTTCAAACATCTACTTTCATTCTTCTTGTCAAATTGAAAGAGAGTGAAATGAGAAAGGAGATGTCCTCTAAATCTTGCAAGAAATTTCTCCTTCAGATTCCCACGTACAATTCTTCTTATTTGTATTTGCTGTCTGTAAATTAGGTACATGGCTAGAGCCAGCCCCACAGTGGTGTGCATCCAAGCTTCAAGTTAAAGATGTGAGTCTAAGAAGGCAGAAGGAAACAGACCTTGGAAGAGCACAGATTCATCCCTCAGTGTTTGAATACGGTGGAAGCAGAAAGACTCCAAAGTTGACTGCCACCTACTGGATACATGGTTGGAACTCTTTTTTTTTTTAATTTCTATTTTAAAAATGTGCTTGTATTTAATGCCTTTACTAATGCTTCAAGAACCAGAGAGTTAGTTTTGGTGAACATAGCAGACAGTTATTTGAATGCATTGAAAGCTGCAGGAGAGGACAGAGATTGAAATTGCTGTCATTTGACTTTAGTCTTAACATGATGATTCTAACTGATATTGCAAAGATACAAGGAAGGGACAAAGAGAAAAAAATGGTGGAATAGGGTAAGAAGTTTGTAAGTGGGAAAAGGGTGATGCCAAAGGAGGCATGAGGAGAGACTGTATTTGGGCATATATTCACTGGTGAATAAATAAAACAATAAGGTCCGAAAAATGAAAAAAGTCTTAAGAAGCTTATTCTGAATACATCCTCCTTTTTTATTGCTATGGTATAAATACTGTTAAGTTCCCATCACTCATGCATCATGTTGCAGACATACAAAGATTTAGTAAGAATTTTAAAATATTATAGAGCTTCTGCTTCAGTTCTACATAAATTCAAAAACCATCAAAACATATATTTATGTTAATTTTAGGCAAAATATGTTGATGTGGAAAGAGTAAGACTTCATAAATTGCAAATTAAGCTTCAATTATGAATTCCTTTATTCTTTAGCCTTCCTAAAAGTACTTATGTGTGTTATGTACATGAGCATAATGGCATACATGTGAGTATGTAGGTGTGTGTGTGTGTATGTGAAGGTCAGGGGTCAACATTAGGTGTCATTATCTATGGTGTTTGAGTTTAATTTTCAGAGAGAAAATCACCTTCTTCTGCTACCTATGGGGCAATGTGTGCCTCTGATCTAACTCACTAATTTGTTCAGCAGCAGATTTTCATGTTACTACGAATCCAAGGGCTGAGCATGTATCATCTCACTTCCGTGATTTAATTTGCACTGATCACCTTATCTTATATTATAAAAAGAATTCTTTATTCTTGTCTAGCGAACTTATCTCAGAACCATGTACACGTTAGACAAAGTCTACCACTGAACTACAAGCCAGAGTTTGCACGTGTGTGTTGGTGCGGTGGGTAAGGTCCCACTATGTAGGTTCAGACTAAAGTTGAACTAAATTAAGAGCTTCTTGCACTGTTTTTTAAGAGCTTGAATTGCAGATTTGGTCCACTATTCCTGTATCGCTGTCTTAAAATGTTTGTGTTGTCTCTAGAATTCTGCTTTGAGCAATAAGTTGCTAAGAATTTACTTGATGTTTAAGACAAGTGCCTCATATGCATAATTTTACATGTGATATCATGCTCCTCTACAGAAAACTATTGCTTATACTGTCTGGATTGTGTGAAGGAAAGCACTCATACAAGGCTATATTGGCCTCAAGGAGTTTAGAGAGAAGTCAGCCATTCTGAGTGTCAGACTTGTGGCTTTCACGTCCATAAAATACTAAGAAATGCCTCAGGTCAAATAACCATCATAAACCGCTGGAAAGACATAGTTTTAGAGAGCCAGGGTTTTTATTTGTCTGGGAGTGTGAGCAGGGAGCCATGGAGGAAAGGATTATGCTGTGTTTTGTTTTCAATTCTTTTCTATTCTCTCCATGAACTTTATTGATATGTAGACCATTGCAGCTGCTTATTGCCCTGGTGAAATGATCCTGCATGATTTACTATGGGCTGTTTTGTAGAAAGGCAAGAATAACTAGTAACCATGTTTTCTAGCTCTACCTTGCACTGCTTACTCTCCTTATGTGAGTAGACTTCACTGACCTTCTTTGTGCATTCAATGCAAGGATGGAGTTCAAATACACATCTGTTTCTTTAATTTCCCCAAGTTAGTTCATAAAAGAAAGGAAGAAGTGCATCCCATAATTATTTTGTACCATCTCCTATTCTTTCCTAATGAAGGCTATGCAAGTTTTTAAAAATCTTCAAGAAACACATTCAAAATTCAAGACAGCTTTAAAAATGTAATTCTCTATTTGCATATATTTAGGCTACGAGTTTTATTTTTAAAACTGCACTTAATTTCTGTGTTCTACAAAACTTTGCCTCTTACAGTTTTTTTTTCTTGTCAGTGTTCAGTGAGAAGGATACAATAGTTGCTTGTAAAATTGTCTGTGCTTCACACCCCAGCCATCTAGCTTGCTGAACTGTGAGCTCCGTTTCCACTGTTACACTTGTGAGAGGATGAAGCAGGGTGCCTGCCATGTGATGCATTGTGGTTACATTTTATTTGGCTTTTATTGCTGTGGCCTTGCAAAAACAAACACTACGCCAGCAAATAAAGTAGACCAAATAGGCTGGGTTATAGAAAATACAGCAATAAAGTTAGAAAAAGAGACAGCTCACTGCTCTTCCAAATATTATGGAAACAATGGCTCTGAAGGTGTGGTTGATGTTCGGCTTTCTATCTATCCATTTAGTTTTCCTGTTTAAACTTGTTCAAATGGGGTTTTGTTTGATTATGAAACTGTATGGTATTTTACTGAACAGAATATAACACAGAACACCCAGTACTTAAAGATTCATTTCATCAGTTTATCATTTTTGCATCAGGAGTTCAAAGTCAATTAAAATCATGATGTCTTCATTAATGTGCTTATGTGGATGAGGCTAATGGACATAATTCATTGGAACATAAAGAAATAAATTAAACAATCTTAGGAATGTCTTAATGGTTAAAAAACAATACAGACTGTATTAGAGAGAGACTGGAGGAAGGAAAACAAATTTGAGTTAACTATCTGCATGAGCTCTTTACTGCACAATTTGGAAGTTACCCTGGCCTATTTTGCAGTTGTTCTAGCACATTTATTGAATGTTTTACAATTACATGTTTTTATCACTGCTTGCTTTGGTAGGTGACCTTTGCTTCAGCTTCTGTGAATGCACACAATTTAATTGAAGCTTTTCGAGAGTTCCAAGGAAATAGATCTTCTCCCCAGATGTTGTTCCTAAAACGAAACCTAGCCAAGAGGGATGAGGTTCTGGGGGTAAACATCTGCCTACACACTGTTGGGCTACATCATTTGTTCCTTCTACTCCATTTACTTTTCTCTATTTCCAAAGAGTAAATTTTGCTCTTATTGTTAAATATTTACTATAATTTAACTAGAAACCATTAACTAGGACTGAAATAATTAATTAGACATGCTTACATGACATATATAGAATAGTTTCAGAGTCTATATATGTGGATGTAATAGATTAATTTTGAACATTATAAATATTATAAACATTAAATAAGGACCAATCAAATGAAATTGGTTTTTATAAAGTTATACAGGGTTGGTGAGATGCTTCAGCAGTTAAGTACCCTTTAAGATGGATGATCTGAGTTCAATGTCCAGAACTAACAGAAAGTAGAAGAAAATCAGCACCTCAAAAGGTGCCCTCTGAGCTCTCTCACACACTTGGCGCTTCTTCATAAACACAATTCCCATATATCAAATTAATGCAATAAACAAATAAATAAATAAATACTTTTATGAAAAAGTTATGCTGCAAAACATGTGCTTGGAGTTTATTTCCAATATTTTTAAATGGTTTAGACTTCTTTAAACCTGTACTTAAATTCTAAACTAAATCTCAAAGTAATGCTATTATTATTATTGGTGCTTCATTAAAAACAAACAAATGTATTTTAGAGGAAAGAAGTCTTTTTTGAGTACTATAAACTGATGAAAACAGTGATTCCAGAAAGATAGGTCCCAGATATGATCAAACTCAAATGACATCATTAAAGTAAGATAAGGATTTAAAAGAGACTCTTGAGAACACACTTATTTGTGTGTTGAGGGCTCAGTCTCTCTATAAGGGGTGATGCCCATTTTCATAGTGTCACAATTTGATCAGCTCTGTTAATTATTAATATGTTCCTTATAGATTCTGTGCACTGGGAGCAGGGATAAATGGAGAAAAGAAAATAATGTTGTTAAGATCCATTTATGTCCAACTTTTAGCTTGACTAAGAATTTTGTAATAAAGAGACAAGACTGGGCAAGAGTAATATATAACCTGAATCATTGACTATACCTGAGTCATTGTTCACTTGGCTGTCACACATTACCAAAAGTCCTCTATTTGACTCACAATGTCCACCAGCTCTTCTGATTAGACCCTAAAAGCAAGATAAATGGAGTAGGTCATATAAGAGACAGTAAAGAAGAAAAAATTATTCAAAATCATTTTAGAACTTACTCATATGAACTTTATTAGAACTTGGACACTGACTCCAAAGAACATGGCTAGTCCTGGGATTTCATTTTCTGGGATGTAAATCTTAAGTAAATTTGTCTTCCTAGTTCCAAGGTGTTCATTGTTCAATGCTCTAAATATATGTTTTACTCTGGTTAAGAAAAATTGAAATGTCATCTGGTATTGATGCAGGAGTTTCCTCTTTGTGCTGTGATTACCATTAATGAATAAAGAAACTGCCTTGGCCTGTTAATTGGGCAGAATGGTAGGCAGGAAAAGTTAGACTGTATGCTGGGAGAGAGAAGGGCAGAGTCAGAGAGGGAGGCCATGGAGCAATCACCGCTTTACATAGACATGCTGAAACTTTGCTAGTAGGGCACAATCTCATGGTGATAGATTAATAGAAATGGGTTAAATTAATATGTAAGAGTTAGCCAATAAGAAGNTCCTCTTTGTGCTGTGATTACCATTAATGAATAAAGAAACTGCCTTGGCCTGTTAATTGGGCAGAATGGTAGGCAGGAAAAGTTAGACTGTATGCTGGGAGAGAGAAGGGCAGAGTCAGAGAGGGAGGCCATGGAGCAATCACCGCTTTACATAGACATGCTGAAACTTTGCTAGTAGGGCACAATCTCATGGTGATAGATTAATAGAAATGGGTTAAATTAATATGTAAGAGTTAGCCAATAAGAAGCGAGAGCTAATAGGCCAAGCAGTAATTTAATTAATACAGTTTCTGTGTGGTTATTTCAGTTCTGGGCAGCCAGGACGAACAAGTGACTCCTTACAACATGTTACCAAAAAGCCATATAGGACAGTTTTCTCTTTCTTTTTCCTTTTTCTTTAATTTTAGTGTGTTTTTCACTCTTTCAAGTATAAAACTTCATTTTTATGTGCTAGGAATTGTCTATTCCATGGATATTGGCCATGTAAAACCTATATTCAATTATAGCAGCTGAGAAAAATATTTTGCTATTATCATAGCTAGACCCTAAGTGTACTTGTTTTCAGCCATTAGGGCTTAGTAATGAGGTCAGGGACATAAAAAAGCATTCATCCCAAATGATGGAGACAGAAGCATTTATTTTCTTTGGTTGAAGACATAGCCTTGGTTTTTATGGCCGTATCAACTGATTGGTGGGGGAAAGTTTAGAAACAAATGCAGGGGGATAGAAAGCTTGCAATCCTCAGATGAGCATGGTTTTTATCCATCTTGATGTTTATTTACATCTTACTTTAAAACTGATCTAAAAATTTGTGTTGATTAACTGGTATATATTTTTAAAATAGAGCAATCTGGAAAAGGCAGTATTTGAATCACCTTTGCACAAAATAAGAGACTGGAGGGATCAGTAATTTTCCAAAAATTAGTCAACTGTTAAGTAGTAAAAGTTGTTGTTCAGTCTGGGTAACATGGTTATGATAGCAGCATATGAAGCCAATTTGTTCTCTCTAGTGGCATTTCACATGTATTTTAATAAATAAAACTTGCTTGAGGATCAGAAAAGTAAAACAGCCACACTCGCCAGCCTTTTAGACCAGGCTGCAATAACCCAAACCTTTAAGCCCAGTAGCCATGCTAGCTTGCCACAGAAACCAGACAGTAGTGGTGCACACCTTTAATCCCAGAACTAGAGATTATAAAATGGGAGGAGACAGCTCTCAGACACAGTCTCATTCTGAGTTTCCTGGAAACAAGATCACCATTTTATACTAAGGTCTAGGTAAGAGCCAATGGCTGGTTGCTTTGCTTTTAGGGTCTTCAGGTTGAACCCAATTGCTCTTTCTGAGTTTTTATTAATCGTACTTCAGTTCTGTAGTTTGTACCCATGTTCACATTCCATGTCTGTTTCTTCAATCCTCTAATGATCCTCAATTTCCCAATAGTCTTAAAGTACACTCTAATTCCAATAAAAAAGTAGCGATCAATTTCAAATATTTACTGTAAAATCTTGGCCTAATACTGTAATTGTTTTGTAAATATATTAGCTATATGACCATGATAAAATCAACTAATACCTTGAGGTCTACACAGGCATACATAAATAATTTTCATGTATATTTTTACTTCTTCCATCATCTATCATTGAACATATCAGAATTCTGTTTGGAATATCAGTTTTTAAACAAATACTATTGAACTAATTTGATTGCATGATAGCATCACTCTTCATAACCTCCTAGATGCAACTCCCTATAGGGATAGACTACATCACAGTGGATCTAATCCTTAGATCACTGCAGAAAACACTGTAGATATACACACAGAGAAGATTTAATATGACATTGCCTATAGAAATGTGAGGAAGTCTTGGAAAGCAAAGTTAAGCTTAAATTTGATAAGCAAATACAGGAATTTAACAATACACATGCTACAGAGTTAAATGAAAATTAAATAAGTGAGTCAGTAGTTGTAGAAAATGCATTTTTTTCAGGAACTGGAGAGTGAATATACTGAGTTTTATTTGATATATTACATTAAGTTACTGGACTATGATATGTATTGAAAAAATGTAATATTTTCATGGAAAATTACTTTATCTGTAATTTTTATCATATTATAATTGTTGACATACAAATTTTAGATATTTAGAATTTACCATACCATACTTTGTTTTATTTCAGTCAAAACCTGGTAAGATTATTAAAAATATTATACACTATTTCATCAGAGATTCTCTTTAACAAACTTTGTATTTTACTATGATTATAAATGTTCTTTAAATACATGTCCAGGAAACTGTCAAACTTTAATTTAGCTTAGTGCAGTCACTGGGAACTCCCCCCAGAGACCTTGTGGCCCAAGCCTGGTGTAAGGAGGATATTTGGCCTACTAAGGTAATTGTTCATAGTCAGACTTCAAACTCCTACATAGGATTGTGATAATTAGTTAAATGTTTCAGAGGCAAAGAGGTGTGTATTTACGTCATAGACAGATGGAGGACTATTTCTTCTAAATGCAGGCAGAAAATGAGTGAAATTAGTAGAAAAGGGGAGAAAGAGAAGAAGGGAGAGAGGGAGAAAGAGGGAGGAAGGGAGATAGGGAAGAAATGAGGAAGGGAGAAAGACAGAGAAAATGGATAAATGAAGGAATTAAATATTAACATTGGAAACAACCCAGATGCCCCTCAATAGAAGAATGGATAAAGAAAGTGTGGA
>LOJH01092542.1:0-12079 GCA_001685095.1 Ellobius talpinus
GAGGGGAGGAGGTGGAAATTTTTAATATTTAAATAAATTATTAAAAAAAGAAAAATCAAAAAATAAGCAACATATGGGAGAAAGAAGTTTATTTGGTTTAAAATCTTAAGTCATAGTCCTTCATTTTAGAGAAGTCAAAACAGGAACTGGTCACCCGGCATCCATGGTTTAGAGAAAGAGAATATATATATTCTTGTTTTCTTGCTCTCAGCTAGATTTCTCCTCTCTCATACTGCTCACGATCTCTTGCCTAGAGAATGATGCTGCTCACACTGGGCTGGGTGTTTGTACATCCATTAACAGTCAACACAATTCGCCATACACATGTCCACAAGCCTACACAGTTTAGACAGTTCCTCATTGAGATGCTCTTCTGAAGCTACTCGAAGTTGTGTGATGCTGACAAATTGACTATCATAAGAACAGTGTTTAAGTCGCTTGGTGAGTTACCTTAAATCCACCAAGTTGGGCATGTTTTACAACTGTGGGGAAAGTTCTTATTCTTAGACCATACCTGTTATGTAGAGCGAAGAAGTTTTATTATTTGCAAGCGGTATTGAGATGGATCATCACACAGGAGGAAAAGGAGAAATCCAGCGCAGCAAAATGCTAACTGGTGAGCTGAAGTAAGGGGCACATGGGTGTTGACTGTACTATTCTTGCAAGGTTTTTGTAGGTTTGACATTTTTTCAAAATGGATTCTTAGAGAAAGGTTTTTAAAAAGCAGATGTTGAATAATTTTCTCTACTATATTTGGAGAAAGATGGAAAAGAAAAAGCAAAGACACCCCTTTCCTTTTCTTCACTGAGATGCTTGTCAGTAGCATATTTATTTAGCTGTTAACACGTGGTTATAATCCCTCCTTCACTACTTTGATATTCTGTACATATTTACATCCTCCTTCCCTTCCTGATCATCTAGATATTCACATATGGTTACACCCCTCCCTATCAGGTTTTATCACAGACCTCAGTGCACCTTGTGCTGACTTACTCGTTAGATTCCGTATAATATATTTCCCCTGTGAAAATATTACACATATCACACATGGGTAGACTTAAACTGCACAAGGGCATCAACACATTCAAATGAATTTTGAAATTTTCTCATGTTATGTTATAGAAATTAATATATAAGCAAACCAAATCCAAGGGCTCTTAAAAATTGTCTATCTCATGTTATATCAGAAAGATGGTTCCACCAAATTTTGTAAAACTCATCCAGTCCTAGGTGGCAGTGGAGGATAACCATGGTAACAGTAACTATGGCTGGCATGTGGCGGATTACTGACAGATCCTCCTACAGGTTGGAGGAGATTCTGCACCTTGAATCTTGAAGTGCATTTAGAATCCACACACAGCTGTGAAAAAAACAGAAGTGTTTTCTTCACATTCTTTGCCATAATCCCTAAATACTTATGTGTCCTCCTACAAAAGAGAAAGAGGTTCAGTGGTTCCGTAGATGATCAGAGACCACTGCCTGGTTGAGTCAGCACCACTCATGTTGCTATCTAATTAAAAAATATCCTGCTTTCTGGTTCTTAATGCTACATTTGGTGCTAATAACTAGATAGGTGTCTTCTTCTAGGCCCTAGATTTCAACTAATTCTTATAGTCTAGAAGGCATCTTACTTGACTGATTGGCAAAAGAACTACCAATAAACTATCTCATCTTTTTTCCCCATCCCTGTTTTGACCTTTCCTTCTTTTTTCTTTCCTTCCTTCTTTCTCTCCTACCCTCCTTCCTTCTATTTCATTCTTTCCCTTTTTGCTTTGCAGTTGCTCTTTTCCTTTCCATTCCCGCCCCCCACCTATGCTTTTCAGTAGACATTTTTACTCGCAGTTAGCAATTGGAGGAAGTCTGAACTTATGAGTTGAATAAACCTTTTTCCCCCTAAAAAGCTTTTTGGTGAGGTATTTAATAACAACATAATAGTGAAAATTAAGACAGGGGAAATGATTGGATCATAAGAGCTATCTGTAATTCCATCTGATTAATCTTCCTATCCTAAATGACTGTGTGGCACACATATTTTCTTAATCTATTGATGGACTGAAAATCTGAATGACTGAGAAGTAGCAGAATTGTAGAAGGTGGGGCTTAGTTGAGTGAAGAGTATCCCTGGAAAGCTGTACGTTGGTTTCTGGATCCTTCTTGTCTCTCCTTGATTCATATTCATCATCAGTTGAGTAGCTTTGGTCTACCACATACCTCCCCATACCATGGCAAAGGAATCAGCTGACCACAACATGTAACCCTGACACCACGAGCCAAAATTAATCCTCCCTCCCTCAAATTGCAGCTTTCAGGTACTTTTTCACAGTGATGAAAGGCTTGATGAAAACATCTCTCAGCCAGGCTATTTTCATTCAGGATTTAATGAGGGGCTGAGAAGCATAGAGGCTTACCTCAGAATGCCTCAGGCAGCCTGCCATTGAGTAAGTATGTCAGATCAGCTATCAAAGAGACTCTTTTTCAAGAACCCCCTGGATGCCACAGGAACTAGATGTTCCTGTTCACTCCAGGGACTAGGTTCAGATGTGTCCACAGCCCTGTGCCCTGTGGGGACATGGAAGACAATTTCCTTAAAGAAGCAGTTGGACTCAGGGAAATGAATAGGAATGATGGAAAGAAAGTATCATGGGGCCCATATTCCTGAAGTCCTTCCTAGTTTGGCTGTGTGTTTTCTTTCTCTGTGTATGTCTCCTTGTAGAAAACCTCTTAGTTTGAGTTGGTTTCCATCACTTAAAACCACTGAGTCTGGATAAGCAGAAGGGAATGAGTATAGGCCAAGGAGGCTGTGTGGAGGTCAGGAAACAACTTTGTGGGGTGAGTCTGTTCACTCTTTACGTCTTTATGTGGGTTCTTGGGACTGAACTTGTGCTATAAAGCTCATACATCAAGTCCTTTTACCTGCTAAACCCTCTTGTGTGCCCAAGTAATTCCTTGAAAGCAGTTGCATCCCAGTAGCAACACTCCAATGACTGTCTCACTAAGAACAAAATCTGAAATCCTTATGAAGGTCTCCAAGGCCCTCCGAATTCTGACTGCTTGCTCCTCTGGCCTTGTAGCCACCACTGTTTTTGTAAACTGACCTTTGTCCATACTGTCCTCCAAGATGTTCCTGTGTCATAGTAGATACCGTCTCGCCCTTGCAGCCTCTCTGGGAAGAGCCTTTCCTAAATATCTGCATACCTTCCCTAAACTTCTTCTATCTATCTTCAAACATCAATCACCTTGACCCAGAGGCCTGTGCTGCCAACTCCAACTACAAGAGCTCCTGTTCCCACTTCTCCATTCTTCTCATCATGTCTCATCTTGATAATCTTGACAATAGTAGCCATTCCCTGTCACTTTAGAATTGTGCTTCCGACTGTCTTGCTCATTGAAAGATTTTCAAACGGAGGAATCACAACCCTTTACCGCCCTGATGGATCCTCAACACCTAAGACAGATCCCAGCAAATAGTAGAATAGAGGCGAGGCATACATTCCTGAACAAATTCCTGGGTTTGCCTCAGGGAGAAAGTGGTGATGCTTTCTCATTTCTCCCTGGAAGACAGTGGGCACCCAGACAGCCTACCCAAGTGACAGTGACAGCAATGACAATAGCTGATATTACTCAAAGATTACTGGCTAGCCATTAGGCAGTGTTCTGTGTGCTTTATAATTCTTAATGCACATAATGAACTATGGGACCAGTGTGCAGAAGACAGTGCTGGTCTCCACGTCAGAGGAACAAGGAAGGTGTCATATTATGGAAAGTTTGGGAGGCTTTGATGGGGATTTTAGGTTTTATTTGTAGTCAGACAGTCATTGGGATTTATCAACTAGAGATGTGGCTACTTTAAAAGAATCATTTGGTCACTGTGAAGAAGGACCCTCTGGAGACTAAAAGTTTATTTTTTCTTCCCCAAATCACACATATTAAAAGATAATACCAATATATGTATTTGGGAAGAAGGAGCCCTTGAGACATTGTTGGACCCTGAAAGTAGAACCCTCAATGATAGGCATTAGTAAGAGCCCCCCTTTTTATTTATGTTTTTATTTTTTAAATTTTATTGATTTTTATTGAGCTCTACATTTTTCTCTGCTCCCCTTCCTGCCCCTCCCCTCCCATTCAACTGCTCCCAATTTACTCAGGAGATCTTTTTTCCTACTTCCCATGTAGACTGGATCCATGTATGTTTCTCTTAGGGTCCTCATTGTTGTCTAGGTTCTCTGGGATTGTGATTTGTAGGCTAGTTTTCTTTGCTTTATGTTTAAGAGTGAGTACATGTGATAATTGTCTTGCTATGTCTGGGTTACCTCATTCAAAATAATGTTTTCTGGCTTCATCCATTTGCTTGCAAAATTCAAGATGTCGTTATTTTTTTCTGCTGTGTAGTACATTGTGTAAATGTACCACATATCCAAAGGATGCTCAATCATGCCACAAGGACATGTGCTCAACTATGTTCNGGTTCTCTGGGATTGTGATTTGTAGGCTAGTTTTCTTTGCTTTATGTTTAAGAGTGAGTACATGTGATAATTGTCTTGCTATGTCTGGGTTACCTCATTCAAAATAATGTTTTCTGGCTTCATCCATTTGCTTGCAAAATTCAAGATGTCGTTATTTTTTTCTGCTGTGTAGTACATTGTGTAAATGTACCACATATCCAAAGGATGCTCAATCATGCCACAAGGACATGTGCTCAACTATGTTCACAGCAGCATTGTTTGTCATAGCCAGGACCTGGAAACAACCTATATGCCCCTTGACCGAAGAATGGATTTAAAAAAAATGTGGTACATTTACACAATGGAGTAAGAGCCCTTTAAGAGAGGCCTAAAGCCAAATCTACTTTCCCATATCAGGTTATAGTGAGAAAATAAATAAATGCCTATGAGTCAGGACAGAGCCCCTGTTGAAATTTTGACCTCTGTTTCCTCATTGTCCAGAACTGTGAGAAATAATTTGTACAATATATACTCCTCACAGTCTGTGGCATTTTCCTAGAGGGCCTCAAACAGACCAAGACAGCCCTCTCTTATGACTATTCAAGGTCAGGAAAGTCACAGATTGACTAAAGCAAGTCCTCAGTCAAGACGACCTTGTTGCTTAGCTGAGGTTTTACTTCTGATGTTCGTGTCTTAGTAGTGCTTCTCATTTGGTGATGAAATATCTGAAGGCAATGTTAATTTTGGTTTGGTTTGAGGAGACAGTTCATCATGGCTGGGGTGGCACAGCAGCAGGAAGGTGAGGCAGCTGGTTACATTGCATCCACAGTCAGGGACCACAAAGAAGTGAATGCTGGCGCTCAACTTCCTCTCTCCCTCTTTTTCTAGTTTTATTCAACTTAGACTTGCACTGTGATCCAGAAACAAGGGAGCCAGCCAAGCATGGATGAAAAAAATGAAACCTGTCAAATGCTGAACTGCAATAAATTTATTTAAAAGATAAATTTATTAGCTGCTCTTTTTTTTCAGGCATTTGTCACAACTATGAAAAGCTGGTTGGTCTGTATAAATAGTACAAATAAAATATGTTTCATGACACATTACATGCCCAATACTGTTTGTGATTAAGAAATATAGTACTCTGTATTAGCTTCACCTTTTCCACAGTCTTGTCTAAGCAGAACCCCACCCCATGCCAGGGGGATGAGTTCTGCACCTCTGTAGAGCAGAGAGGAGGCACTGTTGTCGGGAGAAAGTCCGGCTGGAGCTTATTAGGTATTGCTCCACATCACAGGGCTCACGTCTGGTTCTGCTATAAAGGGCAATGTTATTATAAGCCAAGGGGCCGGCCCTGCTGGGCTAGGAAGTGTCAGCTGTGTTCTCACTTGTTATCTATAATTGCGGGAGTCTTCCTGCCATNTCTCTCTCTCTCTCTCTCTCTCTCTCTCTCTCTCTCTCTCTCTCTCATTTGTGTCTTACGGTGGTAGTTTATAGACAACACAGTGAATACAGGTAAATAGACTATAAGCCCTGAAGTAAACTTACATTTCTAGCCTTCAGTGTTTCCCATGTATAGTCTCTGCATTCCCCAACCATATGGACGTCTTCATATATGATAAGACATATTATTCTAGATGTCTCCACAATAATACAACACTACAAATAAAAATATTGAGATTCACTACCTTTGGTGGCTTTGTAACTTACTATTCTAATGCCAAGAAATCAAATAGAGTTGTTTATACTATACTATAGTATTTCTAGCTTCCTAAGCCATTTTCAGCTGATTTCCTTGATGAGAACACAGCCTCCCCAGGCACCAGTCCCGAGCCCAAGTACTTTCCTAACACCTCCACACACACTATTCCCAGGATGAAAACTGGTCCAGGCTGACCCCAAGCGCAAAGCTTGCCTCTGAGTAACAATTCACAGTTACAGGCACCCTGACAGCCTGGTCCTAAGTTTAATTAGTAATTTCCTCAGTGAAATGTAAAGTACTTGGGAAAGCTTCTTTGGAAACTCTAGAATTAGCTCTTTAATTATTTCTCACTCTAAAACAGGTCTCAGGACTCACACTGAAGAGTTTTAACATTTTATCAGCATTAAGCTGATAAAAGTATGTACCTGTGAACGAATGAAGCTTATAGTAAAGGAGCAAAGTTCATGAAGCAAATATTCTACATGTGTCCCTTTGCTCTTTGATGGAATCTGTTCCAGGGCTTCTACCTTCAATCATAGGAAAGCTGTGGCTGCCTAAGTCCCTTGGATAAAATGGCACTTGTGTACAGCCCATGGACATCTTCCAGTCCTCCCATAGGGAACTTAAAAGGACGAATTCAACATGGAAGAGAGGTAAACATTACACCACATTGTTTAGTAAATAGTCAAAAAAATATATAGTTGATGGAGATTACATTTTAAAATATGGTATTTTCTCTCTGCAATCAGATCAATGGATGTAGAACCACAGATTTGTAAAACCAACTGCACTCAGAACCATGTGAGGTCTGGCACACTCTCCTGTTGGAGTGAGTCTCATGGCCAGCTATAAACGTGATGGAAAGTGATGACACCTACTTCATTGTCACAAGCAGATGCAATCCTGTATGCCAGACATCTTTCTGTTCTTTTTCTTCTTTTGTGTCTTCCTGTAATGACTTGGGGACATGTAAAATAAACTGGCAAGATACAGAGACACAAAGCCACATTTGTTAGTATGTGCACTCAATGTACATATGGGAGAACTCAGTGGGGTGTGACTCAGTGATGCAAAGCTCTTATGGGCAGTTTGAATGGAGGCATGGATAGCACCTTAGAAAAGAATGATAGATTTGAAAGAAGATTAAAGAGAAGGATTTAAATTTTAGGGTTAGCTGCTTGTGGGAAGGTACCTTGTGGGGAAAGCTAGTGAAATATCATGATGATTTAACAAAGTCTTCCAGGCAGGAAGACTTTCTCACCTGGGCTGCAAAGGCTAGTAGTCTCTCCTGCCATTAACTTTTCTTCTGTTAATGGGGAGAGAAGGGATAACTCGAGAAATGCATCACCTGCTCTTAGGCAAATGCTGTGTGTGTGTGTGTGTGTGTGTGTGTGTGTGCAGAAAAAAAATTTCTCGTTTTGTTACTAAACACTTCCCTGAGCTTCAAGTAAAAAAATATGCCCAAGTGGCATGATCCTGAGAGGCACACCCTGCCTTGTTACAGTGGTTAAAATGCATGTATGCAGTGGAACATCCTGGCTAAGATAATAATACCCTCAAGGGCCCAGATTTGAGTCCTCCCTCTGCCACAATGATGGCAGGGTCCTCAGGAAGATATGGAAGCAGTAGGTGCCTCTGTTTCTTAATCTGTGCATCAGTGAAAGTGGATGATAAAAATAAAGCATCAAGACAGGATATGGTGATGCACACCCTGTAAGGGGACTGAAGTTTAAGGTCATCTTGGACTACATAGTAAGTTCAAGGCCCACCTAGGCCACAAGAGGCAGTGTCTCAAAATAAATAAATCCTCATGCTCATATACCCCTTGTGATGGGGAATCAGAAGACTTCTAACCTATATTACCATACAGTATGTGAACTTTCTGATATTAATAATTAAGATTTGATTGATGTAACGATATGATTTCAGAGAAAATTTTAGGAGGTTGAGTTTCCTTTTTTTTCTTCCCCAAACAGGCAGTAGAAAGATAAACAATGTAGGAAAACCTCCTCAGCATCTTGTTTATGTGTTTGCTTGTCAAACAGATGGCAATTAAAATAATTTAAGCTTCTAGAACAGTCTAACATATTAGGTCAATGGAAATAACGATACTGAAAATGTTTGCTTCCATTTCACTGTTGGTTAAAGAAACAAAAGAGTCCACTGGCCAGTGATGCACTGATCCCTCGGGGAACTCAGGGCCATTTATTATCTAAACATTGCATCTGCTCAATTCCAACATATCTTAGAAGCATACCTGAGCACAGACAAACAAATGATTCCACAGCTGAGCTTGATGTGCTACCTCATGACGAATAGTTCAATATTCCAATTTTTTAGGACCTTGAGAATTTAATTGTGGGTTTGGTAAGGGTGATTGATCATGAGTGAAAGACAGAAATATTTTCTCTTTGGCACTAATGGGAATGTACTGAATTAAGTGATTTAGAACAGTCAGGTGGGAGCTCCTCTATGTATATACTGTATACACTAATCAGGCTTGGTATACACCAATGTAGTACATATTTAAACATTTTTATATTTTTTCACATTTTTAGCACAGCCAATATGCAGAGGTCAAACACCTTTCAGGAGTTAGTCCACTACTTTCACAGTATGGGTACTGGGAATAGATCTCAAGTTGTCAGGCTTGGTGTCTTTACCTACTAAGACATCTTAATGGTCCTAAAGAACACTTTTTAAAAATTTTAAAGTATAAGTTTTGAGTAACAGTAAATGCAGATATGTGGTGGTGGTAAGGAGGTGGTAGTGTCCCAGAACTTACTACAAACATCAAAAGTTGTAACAGTCAAGTCTTTATCTGAAATGGCATTGTGGCTCAGATGACACATATATTTCCTCCACAAGCTTTCGATTAATTTTAGATTCCTTGCTATGCCTTGTAATATGTCCATGCTCTGCAAATTTTAAGGGCATTTGTAAGATGTTATTATAATATATTGATTATGGCATGACACAGAAAATGAAAGTTTAATATAGACAACTTCATGAATAGTTTCCATCCCAGGACTATCAAATCCATGGATGCAGAACCTACAGATATGGAAGCCAAACTATATTAGAAGAAAACATTAAACTAAGAAGAAAAACTAACCTCATTAAAAAGCTGGCAGGCGAGTTTCAACTCTTAGACACAATCTGATTCCATGCTCAGTGGCATCAGAAGTCCTGTTCTCATAGCTGAAGATCACAGACACCCTGTGAGAAGCCAGGGCATTGTTACAGTTTCCAAAGGCTTGTTAAGACTTTGTTTTGATCTTATCTGAAAATGGGTCCGGAAATAACCTGCATCATTTTGCAAAGTTCCCACTTGGCCTGAGAAGACATGGCTCTTTTGAAAACAAGACAAGGTTGCAAACTGAAGAAGAATCATTATGTAAGCTGTGGACACCATGCTACATATTGCAAGCTCTGTGGATGATGGTCCCCAGACTTGGAGGTCCAACCATACCTTGAGTCTCACTCATCCTCATGATTTCCCACTTCAGAATCCACAGTCGCCACAGAAAAAGGTTCTGCCTTCAAATATTGAGCAGAAGCATCACTGTAGACCTGGGATGTGTACCTAGTGGTGTTGCAGCAGCAAGGCTGAGACATTCAGTGACACATACTAAAAGTCTCAGTCACTAAAATAAAATCGTACACAGGAACCCTATTCATGTGGTACAGTGTTAGTCATTTTCTCATTGCTATGATAAAGTATTCCAATAAAGCAACTTAAGAAGGATTCATTTGTCTCATGGTTTGTGGTGATCATTCCTTCATGGTGGGAAAGGTATTGTGGTAGGCATAACTCACAATGGGAGCTTGCTCATATCTGAATAGATCATCTAAAGCTCTCATTGATGATCCATTTCCTACAGCAAGGCTCCTTCCTCCTGAAGTCTCCACAGCTTCTGAAAAATGGTATCACCAGTTGGGAACTACTTGTCCAAACACATGGGCACTTCACATTCAATCACTGCAGATAGCGTGACTGCAGAGTTTTCTTTGTAACAAATGGCAGCTGTTTGCTGTGCTCATGGTGCCTAACCATTTCCATTTCTAGTTTTGGGTCTAGGTTCTTAAAGTTTTTCCGAGGTGCATACAACGAGACTATTAAAATGCTCTGGTTAGGGCAAAGAAGCAAGACTCAGAAAAACAAATACAGTGCTTTTTTCTCACTCTACCTAACTCTTATCTTTATAGTCTTGTCTGAGAACCTCTTCTTATATTTATGATTGACATCAGAAATTCCCCTAAGAGAGGCCATAACCACCGAAGACCTTTGCTCTTCCACAGGAACAACCAGGCATATTTCATTCTAGATTTAGCATGTCTTCTTATAGTAGTAATCTGTCATCTTTAACTAGTACATTTTATTTCTTAATGGCACAAACCTGATCACTTTGGAGTAAGTGAAAAGGTTTGGTAATACGAACCCTGAAAGTGAATGTCAAAAGCAACTTGCGATCAAATAAAATGTGTCACAGTAGCATTCTATCTAAAAGAATATCAGAATGCTCTTCATTGAATATCTGATAATATAAGCTAAAAGTTAATTGCAGACACAATGGTTTCCTGAGTACATGACAATGTTGTATGCTGTTTTGTGGGTGATGTCAAAGCTTCTCATTACCCGGCTCTTCAGTAGGGATAAAAAGGCCCCAGTAAGACAATTTTGAAAGGCGATTGCACATTTTTCTACCCAGATGCTAAGTCCTGTAATATACATATGTGAAAGATACATTGAAGCAATGTATGTGGACAGCAGCTTAAGGTAAATTTTATGGCATCAACATATGAATATTATACTGCTTTTCTGAGAGTTCCATGTATGTTGCCCGCCACTAAAAATATTTGGGGTTAGCCCTTTCATAGTTAAGAAAGCATGGCTATACTTAAGGCTAGCTCCTGACATGTCCCACTTCCTTTTAGGGTGGGAAGTTTTTCATTCTAGTGCTGAGTCATGAGGAGATGAAATCACGCAGAAACCATCATTATATGATTCTTTATACTACAGAAAAGTTCTGGAAAAAGTCATGAGAAAGAGAAAGTGAGAAAGAATTAATTCACAAGGCAGCTGGATGTACTTCTTAATGAGGTGCATTATTAACTAAATTGTAGTTTGTGGTTGCTCCTTATTATGGCTTTTGATTCATTTACTTCTGGTTCATTTCCTTGTCATAAATTCTAGAGCCCCAGAGGTACTACAAATGTATTGCTGAATTGCTTTTTTTTTTTGCCAAAGTAACCTTTTATTTCACTGCTTAAAGCAAATATTTTATGATGCTGGTTTATCTGGGGTAAGACCAATAATTCCAATATAATGCAGGCTCAATAGCTCTCAGTGAACATTCTAGATTTTCAGCAACTTTCTACTTCCTTTATTTCCACTTCCTCCCTAAACCACCCATTTTCTTTACAATTTCTATTTTTCTTTGTCACCTTCTCTTCACCTGACACTCTACTCTGTTAGAGACAATGAAACTTAACTTAAAATTACACCCAGAGAGGGATCCCTCCTCCTCTTGACACCCTCCCTCCCTTCCACATGCATTTGCTTTTACTGAGACCCAGGCATGTGACAGATGCTCAGACCCTGTGCTATACTGTAACTCTGACACTATCTCCACATCAAAGACCCCATAGTTTGATGGAAATAGCACTGTTAGGGGGAGGGTGGCTTATTCCTCCCAGCTGCCCAGCTAGCTTAGACCTGAAATAATCACACAGAAACTGTACTAATTAAATCACTGCTTGACCCATTAGCTCTAACTTCTTATTGTCTAACTCTTACATCTTAATTTAACCCAATTCTATTAATCTGTGTATTGCCACGTGGCTGTGGCTTACGAATTAAAGTTCCCAGCATCTATCTCTGGCAGCTCCATGGCATCTCTCTGACTCCGCCTCCTTTCTCCCAGCACTCAACCTC
>LOJH01092565.1:1581-13533 GCA_001685095.1 Ellobius talpinus
AGGAAGGTTTTTTTCCTAATTTTCTGAGAAATCACTGTACTGATATCCAAAGTGGCTGTACCCATTTGCATTCCCACCAGCAATGCAGGAGTGTTCCCTTTACCACGCATTCCCTCCAGCATAAGTTGTCATCAATGTTTTTGATCTTGACCATTCTTCTAGGTAGGTGTAAGATGGAATCTCAGAATTCCATCTCTTGTTTTCTGTTTTTATGCTTGCTTCTGTAGTTCTTAATTATTTATCCAGATTTTTCATTTCCAGATTTTCCTCAGTTTGTGTTTTCTTTATTGCCTCTATTTCAGCTTTGAAATCTTGAACCATTTCTTTCACCTGTTTGATTGTTTTTTTTTCTTGGTTTTCTTTAAGGTATTTGTTGATTTCTTCCAATTTTTTGTTTGTCTTTTCCTCCACTTCTTTAAGGGAATTTTTTATTTTGTCTTTAAGGGCCTCAATCATCTTCATAAAGTTATTTTTGAGGTTGTTTTCTTCTGCTTCATCTGCTTTTGGATATTTGGGTCTTGTTGAAAACCCACAAGTTTCTTGTGCTTCTGTATTGCTCTTAATGTTACTAAATGTATTCTTACCCTGTTGTCTACCCATCTTTTCCTCCAATCAGGTGGAGCCTGTTTTTCAGGTGGGGTCTCTTGTCCTCCAATTGGTGTAGTTGGGGTCCATGGCTCCCCTGGAAGCTCCTTCAGATGTAAGGAGGGCAGAGACTTTGGTGATCGGTCCTCCAGGTACCCCTACTGGCCCAAGGCTGATGATGGCTGTTCCAGGTGAAGGCATTGCTATGGCTCTGATGGTCACTCCTCCAGGTGTAGGCAGGGCTGAGGCTGAGACTCTGGTGGGCAGATATTTTCTGGAGGGTCATTGTTGTCACCATGGCCCACTGTACTGCTGAGGCTTCTTCCAGCAGCCTGGCCTGCCCACCTTGCTGCTGAGGCTTTTCCTGGTGGCCTCAGATTTCTTGGTTTTAACTGGAGGGGGTCCATGCTACTGGCATCTAGTTGGTAGAATCCAGAGGTAATAATGAAACATCCCATAGTTCACAGTACCACCTGTCCTGTTGTTCATAATGCCGTGTAGTAACTAGTAACTAGTATATGATCACAACAGAGAGCTGTCTTGTTCAGAATGTCAATAATGCCAAGAATGAGAAATGCTGCCCCAGAGGAAGATGTGGAATTCAGAACAAAAGTAGAGAATCCAGAAAAAAAGAAAGGAAATGGACATGGGGAGACAAGTTTAAGTCTTTCCATTTCGCCAGTTCTGAGCCACTGGAAATTTCTCTGGAAACCTATCATTTATCTGGTCTCAAATCCCATTTGGGAAAGCAGAAAGCATTTTTTCCTTTTCATGGAAATATGAAGGGTATTGAAATGTTGATTGCCTCTGAATAGTATGATACTACCTGAAGTAGAAGTTTATACAAATTTATCTTGCATAGACACCAAAGAATTATGATTTCCCTAAATTAATAGGTAGTCTCTGGTCTTCTTGCCTCCCAGCTCCCCAGCTAACTCTGCAGCAAGCCAACTTCATACTCACACCTCATTTTCTTATATTACTAGGTTCTGTGGGTTGAAATGCCCGAAATATTTGCAGAGGTCTGCACGATGCTATCTAGACAAGTGAGAGAAGCCCCAGACTGCTGGAAATATCCTTTCAATCCTTCCCATTCTCTAGGCAAAGGAATATTTTCCATTTTGATCTCAATTCTTAGGGGAAAAAGAGGCAAGGACCTTAAAATGCCTTTTCCTTTTTTATTTTTACTTTTTTCCCTCTTGAATATAGATATAGATTCTCCCCTCACCCCATATGTATTTGAGTTTCATCCATTTTATTTAGATCCCCACATCAGGGTCTCATATGTAGGCCAGGCTAGCCTTGGACTCAGATCCACCTGCCTCTGCCCCAGTGGTGGGATTAGAGACCCAGGATGGGCCTTTCCCTAGCCCACAGTGAGCACGCTGCTACCTTCCCTCTTTCAGGGGATCAGAGACCCAGGATGGGCCTTTCCCTAGCCCACAGTGAGCACGCTGCCTTCCCTCTTTCAGTAGCATTCAACACAGCTGATCTCTTTCTCTGCTTTGGTTCTTCCTTTGGTTGGTTTTCAGGCTATCTCCCTCTCCTGGGCTTCTCTCTTTCCTGCTTCCTCCTTTTCATGTTCTTTTCCCCTCAACGTCTTAAAGTTGGAGTTCTCAGGCACTAATTCTAATCCCCAGGGTTTCCAGGAAGAAAATAATCCAAAATGCAATAATAGAAACAATAAGCCAATAAAAATGATACATTAGAAAATAATCGGCACAAGAGAAATCTGTAATGGAAGAATCAAGAACTGTGAAAGAAATCAGGTGTGGTGGTGCACAACTTTAATCTCAGTGCTTGGGAGGCAGAGGCAGGTGGATCTCTGTGAGCTCAAGGCCAGCCTGTTCCACATAGTGAGTTTCAGGCCAGCCAAGGCTACATAGAGCTACCCTGTCTCAAAAAACCAACCAAACAAAGAGAAATGTAAAAAATAAGGTGTATAGAAATTCTCGTAGGTGATTCTTATCTCATCAGTAGTTTTGTTAAATATAGAGAGCTAAAACACTCAAATCAAAATGAAGAAACATTACACAACTTTGCTGTTTAAAAATATGTTTTAGACTCAGACAAATAATAGGTTGAAATTTAAAAGATGATCAAAGCTAGAGTGTGAAAAGAATAATTAAGACAGATCAATGTTTGACTTTAGGATGAGAATTGATATTTCATATCAAAATTCAGGAAAAGAAAAATGTCTTATGAAATCAAAAGGTTAATCTACCAAACAAGTAGAATAGTTGTAAATATATATACATTTAATAATGAATATCAAAATATATGGAAACAAGCAAATACAATCATAATGAGAAATAAATATTTCAACAATAGCAATTGTAGAACTCAATGCTCTATTTTCCATAATGGATAGAGCAATCAGTAAGAAGTCAAAACGGAAGAGAAAACTTTCATGCCTCACAGGTGATATGTCTCTAACAGACATCCATAGGGCAGTCTACTTCAAATTAGAAAAAGGCTCATTTATCTCACATGTACATGAGGCATTCTCCAAAAGAGAGCACACAATAGTCCCCAAACAAATCTTAATGACTTGAAACATTATTTAGTCATAAAACACACTCTCTGTCTTCAGTGTAAATCAATAACTATAGGAAGTTGGGAACTTGCAAAATCACAAGGATTAAAATACCCCTAAATAACAGATACTTTAAAGAAACAAGTGCAAAGGAAAATAGAGAACACTTTGAATTCGGTGGAAATAAAGACTCACCATGTCAAAACTCACGGGGTGCAGCTAAATCTGTGTTTAGAGGAAAATTTATAGCTACAAGAAGCAAAGAACTGTGAGGTCCCCTATTCAAACTGTTAATACTATATCGAGCCCATCCTAAGTCTTACTGAAGCATGTGGCCCTTCTGTGGTGATAAAGGTCTCAAGCCCATGCAGCTGTCCTGCATGTGGTACCCCTGCCATATCGAGCCCAGGCCTCTCCTTTGGCCTCCAATCCTACACATGTAGCTGCCACTCTGTCTCTTTCTGGCAGTGCTGAGTATGGAACCCTGGGCCTTATACATGCTAGGCCAACCCTCTACCAGTGAACTATGTTCCGGGGCCCTGCTATAATGTCTCTTGCTTATGTATCTAAAGGTGTCTACAGTTGATAGTCAAAATGAGTTCTTCCTCAACTTATTCCTCCTTCTTGGCCAGGTGATCAAAATCTACCCAAGGATGCTGTTCAGAGGTCATATTCCATTCTTACTATTTCATTGCCTCTCAAATTCTGTCTACTTATCTTTGAAACATCTCTTGAAAAATCTACCTTACAACTGTACTAATATCACTTGAATCGCTCCTGAACCACGCGAGACTGCCCTCCAGAATCTTGTTTATCCCCCCCCTGCACCATTTTTATATCTGAAGAGAATATTTCCATGTGTAACACGGCCATCTCACTCTCTTGCTCAGAACCCTATGTGGCCTTCCACTCACTTGAACAACGATCAGAATTCATGTGTGGATAAGCAGGGTTCTATCTGAACCATCACTGGCCTCTTTTTCAGCTGCATCTCTGTTCCCATCCCCATCCATCAGTGTTCATGCTTCACTAGCTTTCCGCTTGTGTTCGTACACGGTACCAACAGACAGGGAGAGCTTGCGATGACTTTGCTGATGAGTGAGCAAATGACCACAGGGGCTACATGGGAGGAATGAACTTTCCGGGTTGGGAGAATTTAGCTCAGGCAAGATGCTGCATTTGGAGGGCATGGTTTTCTTTCTTGCCCTGCCAGAACTCTCTTTGGCAGATGTTCTGCATGAGGTAATGCTCTCTCATTTTCCGCCTGTAAATCTCAGTAGGGAGAACTGTGGTGGAGAAGCCTCAGTGCTTTTGTCTCTGCTACAGTGGCTGGGAGACCAGCAGAGGGAAAACAGGAGACATAGGCAGCCTCGAAGGCATCAGTGCCACCTGGTGCAAGCAGGGGTGAGGAGAGGTTCTGCGGTTTTTCTTTTTTCAGTTAGCACTTAGCATGGATGAGTATCTATAGATGATGGCCAAGGATACAGATGAGAAGTGAGCCTTTCCCAAGATGTATATATTGCATTTTTGTAGCTGTTAGCCTTAGGCCTCTTTACAGCACTGGACAGAATGAAGAGCATTCATGGCTGGTGTAGTGACAATTGTTTCCTGCTCCTAGCACACTGGAGCAAGGTGAGGGATAAAGGTGAGTGCCCAGCACCTGTGTCACCTACAGTGAGGGAGAAATGGCAGCAAGGTTGGAATATTCTTGAGAAGCTATGCTTCTACCAGTGGGACATTTTGGGTTCATCTGGGGTGTAGGAACACGTTTTCCCTATGTGAGCTTTCTGTGCAGACTGAGGGAAAGACTCTGCTGGGACATGAGAAGAATCCAGAATAGCTTTGTAAATGAAGGTTCTTAAATATCTGGTTCACATTTATGCAGAAGTGGGACTAAGACTATAAGCTCCATGGAGGGGGTTGGGCAGGATGGTACTCTGCCATTTGAGCAATACAGTGCTAACTCTAGACACCCCACCCAACACATCTGAAATCCATACTCCTCAAAAGTCAGCTGGAACCCCTTCCCTAGAAGTTCTCTGTTGTCTTTAATCAGGCAAAGATGTGTTCCATTTGTTTACGCTGTGGAATATTTCTTTAACTGTGTAAAGGTGTGTTCCATTTGTTTACGCTGTGGAATATTTCTTTAACTCTGTAAAGGTGTGTTACATTTGTTTCCTCTTGTCTGATTGGTCTAATAAAAACTGAACAGCCAATAGTTAGGCAGAGAAAGGATAGGTGGGGCTGGCAAGTAAAAAGAATAAGTAGGAAGAGAAATGTAGACTCCAAAAGAAAGGAACCAGAGAAGAAGGAGAGAATAAGGAACACGCCTGGGGCCAGAAGCCAGGCAGCCATCAGCCAGCCAGACACTAGAAGCAGTGAAAGTAAGGTAATGAGACCCAAGGGGAAAGGTCGATAAAGAGAAGCAGGGTTAATTTAAGCTAAAAGAGCCAACTAGAAATGAGCCTAAGCTAGGCTGAGCATTCGAAACTAATAATCTCCATGTCATGATTTGGGAGCTGGTTGGTGGCCTAAAAGAAAGAGCATGGTACAGTTCTCAGCTGTGCTGTAGAAGCACACACTTTGATAGGTTCCTAATATTGGACACTCAGGCCTTTTTACCTGCACAGCCTCCTGTGAATTTTAATAAATGCACAGTCTCTGGCTGGCTCACTTCTCATTGCCATCACTTCCTCCACTCTCACCCCTCTTGTTCTCAAGAAACTATCAGCTAACTACTGACAGCAAACTCTTTATGCAGTTAGGTTGCTTACGGGAACTCTGTTAGTGCGGATTCGGACCACCACACCACTGTGACAATGTGAAGGTGTTTGTGATTTAAGGCTGATTTTCTCCATTCACGATCATACCATGCTCTCTTCCTCCTCCTCTTCCTCCTCCTCCTCCTCCTCCTCCTCCTCCTCCTCCTCCTCTCTCTCTCATGTGTGTACACATGTGTGGAGGTCAGAGGACAATTTTAGGCATTGTCACTTGATCGCTCTCCTTTTACCTTGTGGAGGCCTTGTCACTTCTGACTGCCCCACTGCTTTTGGAAAAATTCTCTTTCCTTTGTCCCCATCTCAACTAGGAACGCTGGCATTACAGATGCACATCACTATATTTGACTTTTATTTTTTAATGTGGGTTCTTGAACATAGGTTGTCAGGTTGGTACGGCAAGCTCTTTTACGCATCAAGCCATCTTTCTGGCCCTCATTTGGCTTTTTGTTATCGTTGTTTGTTTCTTTTGTTGTTTCTGATACGGGGTCTCATTTATCCCATGCTGGCTTTGCACTCACAATTTAGCTGAGGATGACATTATGATTCCTGGTCATAATGCCTCAAGTGGTGGCTCAGTGCTGGCATTGCAGGCCTGTGCCATCATGGATGGTTTTATGTGATACTGGGCCTTGGGCATGCTCAGCAAGTACTTTACCAATTGTTTACAGTTCTAGGCCTTGAAACTGGTTTCTGATATCTTTTAGTTTCTACCAAATCATCACATCCTCAGTTATAATAAATGTCCCTTGCAAAGTGCTTCTTACATATTACAATGCTTGCCACCCCAGAGTCTGTGGGTAGCTATCTTCACTCATTTTACAGAGAAGGATACTGCATTTCAGGGAGTCAGTCGGGGGACCCACCTGGATATACTACCAGCAGTAGTGGTTTAGCCAAATGACCTTTGACCTTGAGTTCAAAAAGCTATCAAATGTCTTATTTTGAAGCTAAACAATAGATTCAATCCAGTTAAAGTAGATTTTTCTGCAACTGGCAGAGTTCTAGGCTAAATATTGAGATTAGAAGTGGGAAACTTCAAGCTCTTCCTTCATAGAGCTCATACATGAGGGAAGTTTTCTTAGTGATATCTTTCCAACCCTTTCCCAATGACTGTCATCCCTTTAGAAAGAAAACAAACCATTTCTTTTGCCAAATTGGAGGTCTTGCCTTTTCAGACTAACTTGATCTGGGGAGAGAAAAAAAATGCTTCTGGAAATTTGGGATTGGGCTTCAGCCAGCCCCTGACAGGAGTGAGCTGCTTTGGTGGCTATCCGTTCGGACCAAGATCGTATAGCAACAAAGAGTGTGATAAGAGACAGCATGCATAGCACCAAGATGTGGACCCCCAAGTTTCCATGCCTTGAGCTCTGTAGCTGTCTACCCCCCAGCAGGAAGAGACACCATCATATTCTCTTGGGAGCTAGACCTGCTGTTGGAACTAAGAAGCAAATGGCCATTGCCTCTAGTCCCACTGACATATTGACTGTCTCCACTGTCTCCTATTTACATAACACCACAGCTAGTTCAATACCATGGAGAACTGTCATAGCTAGGCATAATAGAGCAACCCTAGCTGTGGTAGAGGCAGGAAGATCATGAGTTCAAGGTCAACCTTAGCTTTGTGTACATAGTAAATTCAAGGCTAGATTGAGCCTTGTAGGACCTTGTATAAAAACAAATAAATAAATATAAATAGATAAATAAATAAATAATAGAAGGAGAAAAGAAGAAAGATTTGAGAGCTGTTGTGGTGATGGCTGTTTTCCAAAACACAGCACTGGACCCAAGCAGCCCTGAAGGCATGGCTGAGTCAATAGGAAAGAAAATATCTCAAATTCCTACAAAATCTTCAAGTGAGAATTGTGCCTTTTTCCCCATGCCCACAGTACTTGCTGGAAGACTGAGCTGGGGAAGAGGATCAGTGTGGGGAAAGTCTCTCTCTACCTGACTCTAAAGGGCAGTGGGCTTTTTTGCACCGTCAATGTCTTTATTACCATTTTTGATCCATCTCCACTCTTGGGACACAATGAACAGCATTTGTAGGCTGGGTAATCCTTCTCTTTCCCCTCTCATTATGGAGTCATTTCTAGGAATGTTACTGAGACGTGGCTCCCTCTCTAGGCACTTTCCTGGGATGTATACTATCTGGAGATCAGAGGCAGGGGACACATTGTCCTTCTTGGCTCAACTGAGCAGAGTCTTGGATGTAGGTCCCATTTGTAGGTAAGATTTTGAGAATTTAAAATGGAAAAGCAATCTTTTAACTTTAGAGCTGAACTTTCATTTCCTTTTAAAGAAACAGTGCATAAGGAATTGTGAGGTATTTGGGGCCCTCAAACAACCTCTACTATTTATTGTCAAGTAAAGCAACTGAGCCAAAGGTCTAATCTACAAGGAACTCTTGGTTTGAAACCCAATTGACTCCAGGAGAACCATGGTAAATTGAAGGAGTCTAAGTCAAACACATTCTGTAAGCACATTCTTCCAAATTCTACCCCAACCCCAGAATCTAATCTTGGACCATAAAAATACCCAGAGTAATTCCCAAAAAGGGGAGTAAAAATAAACAAAACAAAACACAGCTATATATTTTTCAAACATTTATAAACTATATAAAAATTTAATAGAAAAACTGTAACAATATTCCACTGGTATGACTTTTGTGTTCTGAGCTGAAGTAGACTGACTGGCACTTCCTAACATGTTGCTTCCATAGAGTCTGGAATGGAGTTATTTTCTTTCCTCCATAAGTGCTGTAAAATAGTGTCTCTCGGTAGAGGGGGTAATCCGGGGACATTTGGCCATGGCAGATTTTGTTGTTACTACTTAGTGAGATGGTGATGGTCTTACCAGAACTTGGTGAGTAGTTGCCTGGGATGCTACTAAATACCTTTTGATAAAGGACAGTTCCCTATAACAAAGAAATACATGACCAAACATCAACATCACCGTCTCAGTGAACATCAACTCTTTGATAAGCCTGGGCATATAAAACTGAGTATTTGAATCTTTTTTTTTGTTTAGGGGTGCATGAGTTGCAGATACATCTACTCAAATATTTCATATTTTAAATGGGCTGTAATGGGGTCTGGGAATGGGTCGGGGGGCAGTAACAGTTCTCTGTTGATGTCTTTAATGACTCCTGACAATAGGTCCACCAAGCTGCCTTTAAGAGCATGGATTGGCATTGTTGCCAAGACTTTTGGGTAGCTACTCTGAATTTTAGATAAGCCATAAAAAGTGAGCATGTGGGTCCCAAATCAAGCAAGGTGTTGACTGAATCTATATGTAATATCCACATTGCCTCTCCCAGTTCTTACTTTCTTTTTTTCAAATCTTAATATCTCCTGTACAGCTAACAAATTGAATTTTCATAATTGCTACAACGGTTCTGGTAATGGCTATTTGTTTCCCATAAGCCTCTGAAGAGCCGATTGTCACAAAGAGCAGACCCAAAGACTTCATGCAGCTACACAGCTATGAAGGGACACTCAGCAGTAATCTCTGGTGACAGTATTTTTAAGTTAAAGCTTTAAAAGTCATCAACATTAACAGTGTCATCACCTTTCAGGACACCTCCTCTTTCCCCTCAGGAGGATGTGGGAGTAATCAGTCCTTTGAGAAGGTTCTGTTGGCTCTCAGAGACAAGGAGCTCCTTAATTGCCACTTTTCTTAGTGTTTGAAATGTTTGAAATGTGTCTGAGTTTAAAAAAGAAGTTTCAATATTGAAATGACAACGCTTATCCTAATTAGTTGAGATCTTTTGCTGCATGTCTCTTTCCAGTTTCTTATGTACACATAAACATAAGTTTGAAAATTTTGCTCTATTTTATTTGACAAGCTTTGAATGAGGGGGACTTACATACGTGTGAAATATCCAGGTTGGAAAGAATGGATTTCAGGAAAAACGAGCAGAAAAGGGAAGAGGCAAAAAGAGAGTAAGTGTATGGCCTGCAAACCAGCCTGCTGAAACTTCAGTTTGCACTATGTCCCCATGAGAGGGACATCTATGGGAAAGGAGCCATTTCTATGTGGTTTATTACCAGTCAAGAGTGTGATGGTTAATTTTGTGTGTCAGCTTGATCATGCCATACAGTGCCCAGATAAAAGGTTATTTCCATGTGTGTCTGTGAGGGTGCTCCTGCAGGAGACAGACATGGACTGGCAGGTTGGGCAGGTAGCTAGGTAAGTTTCCAGTGTGGGTGGGTATCATTTCATCAGTTGAACATAGGAATAGGACAGAAAAGTAGGGGAAGGGAGGACTTTGCCTCCTGTTTCTTTCTGTTTGCTGATGTGAGACCTAGGCTGGTTCTTGTCTGTCTGTCTTCTGACACCACACTCTATCTCATTAGTAGTTCTGTTTCTTAGAAGAACTTTAAGATGCCGGTACTAAAGTCCCAGCAATTAATAAGGACTTAATCAGTATATAGTGAGGGGATGAATGAAAGAATTTCTTTTCACCGAAAAAGGAGAGAGCACACATACATAAATCTCTTCAAGGAGGGTAGGGATGGGAGGCCTTTTGAAGTTACTAGGAAGTCTCTATCATTTAAAAACATGATTTATTTTTAATTATGTGTGTATACGTGTATGTGTGCACACACGCTCAAGTGTGCAGAGACCAGAAAAGGGCACTGAGTTTCCTGAGTCTGGTTATATAGGTGGCTGTGAGCTGCCTGATGTGGGTGCTGGGTAACGTAGGAAATATGCAAGTGCTCTTAACTATTGAGGTGCCTCTCCGGCCCAGAGTCTCCTCCATCTGTTTAACTGAAATCAGCATTGGCTTTGCTATGTAATAGGCATTCATTGAATGACAGAGATGAGATGGGTGAGAAGAATGAGATACACATTGATGTGTTCAAGAGTGTAATGCACATTCATTTCCTAATTCCCTTCAGACCGAGGCAGTGGGGTACATTCTACCGCAGCGCTTCTCAACCTTCCTGATGTTGTGATCCTTAAATCGGTTCCTCATGTGTGGTGACCCCTAAACCATAAAACTACTTCATTGTTGCTTTATAGCTGTAATTTTTATATTGCCATGAATCCCAGTGTAAATATCTGATATGTGATCCTCCAAAGGGGTCACCCCTAGAGGATGAGAACTGCTATTCTCCTTGTTACAGGAAAGGAGAGATGCAGGCCTGGAGGCCTCTCATTCTGGGATGCTGTCTTATTGCTGACTGGCAGAAGGACCATTGCTGAAGCATAGGTCCCCAGGGCCACTCAGAGCATTATGGGAGAGAAGATGATACAGGGTAATTGTGCTGATTACTAATGCCGTGAACATTTCTCTTGCTTTAATAATCTACTTTTAATTTTACCCGTGGCAATTTGTAGTTCCCACAACACAGCAATAATTAAATCTGTGTTCAGATGGTTATAAATGTACCCAGAGGTCTTAAGCAATGGGTGAATTATACCCATTTAAGTTAGAACATAATGCTAGCATTCAGCCCTCTCAGAATAAATACTAATTACTGAAGTTCCCTTAAGTTCCACTAGATCCCTTTAGTTTCTACTTCTGTTTCCAGAGAGCGAGAGAGATGAGATTCAAATGGCAAGTTTTTATCTCAATATTACAGTCATCACTCCTCAGGTACAAAAGTCTGAGGTGGTTTGTTCAAAGCAGGGCCGGGAAATGTGGCTGCTTTTAAAGGCCTTCCTTCCAGAAGCTGCGGGCAGGGGGAATGAGTAGCATTTAGGAAATGACACACAGGGAAAAGGGTGGAGAAAGTGCCCCTACACCCCATCTTCTGTTCATGAAGGGCTCCTGCTTCAGTGGCTCAGTCTGGCCCAGATGTGTGAAGAAGCCTGTTGGCACCAGGTGCGGATGTGTGTGTGTGTGTGGGAGCAATGGATCCTTCCTCGTGGCTTCTCAGGAATGTAATTTAGTCCCTTTCAAACTCTCACTATTTCTCCATTTTAACAAGGGACACGAAGAAAGTTTGCTCTTCCTTTAGGGGTTTGGGGATTTCACAAGATTTGGCCTGTGGTGGTTGCCTGTGGGGAGCTAAAGCTTTGTTCTCTCTCTCTCTCTCTCTCTCTCTC
>LOJH01092780.1:965-12007 GCA_001685095.1 Ellobius talpinus
GGAATGAGACTTTTTCCTCTGCATCTCCCCTTAACCCTTCATGTGGTCCTCAATGGATAAGGCTTCCCCATTTACATTTCTCCTTAACCCAAAGGGAACAACAAACTGTCAGCATCTCCACTGGCTTTGTTTATTTCTGAAGTACCAATTATAATATTTTCATTAATTTGGATGCTCTTGAAGAAAAAGAGATACAGCCTATTTATGCAGTTTAATTTTCAGTATTAAATACAATGTCATTGTGCCTTTGGAGCTGTTGTGAGATTTGGTTTTGGTTGCTTTAGAAAGAGTATCTTTCTGTGGATTTTGCTTGCAGTGGAGGTGGTCTGGCATATTGTCATCATATGAAGTAACATCTCATTTTTAAGGATACTTATGACCTTGTTAAATAGCAGTCCAAAAACTGTGTGGCTTGTTTTGATTTTAACCAAAGTTACAGCTGCCTAGCTGGAAAGCAGTCACTTTCTCTTATTATGACTAGTTCTTCAACTTGTACTGTTTTAAATTGCCTGCAATTAGCATATTTCAACCTTATTTTTAGGTTTAAATTGCAGTGTGAGAGTGTACTCTCCTCTTAGCTAATTAGTGCTATCAAGGAACAGTAGGTTACCTCATTAGTACCATGTGCATTTAATTAAAGAAGAGAAAATTGGAGTTAACCTCATAGTTAATATTTTCACAGAGTGCTACAATGCCAACACCTTCAATTGGAGTCACACCCCTGTGTATCTAATTATGCACTGGTGCCAAATAAGGTTAGCAAGGGCACTACAAGGCTGTTGACAAAATAATTTAGATGAAAACGTGTTTAGTGGATTCTGACAGTAAAATATAACTTGATTGTCCCCCCAGTGTTCATCTGCCAGCATCAGGTGACATCCTCCTTCACAAGAAAGAGAAGGAAAGGAATATTTGGGAAGCCATCTTTTTTCCTGTCTGAATTAATGTTGCTGCTAACTTGAAGAAAGTGACATATATTCAGCTAAAGCATATACAATCTGTTTCTTAAACAGAGCCCCTGAACTTCAGAGATGTATTTGAAAAGAATTATTTATAAGATGTAATATTTACATGCATCAAACTACTACAAATACCCCCTGACACCCTCACCACTTCCCTCCTTGCTTTTCTTCTTTCCTGGTACAATTATAATTTCCCTTGTGTATTTTATGAATGGGGATCATCCTTTCATATCATACATGAAGTCTAAGGATGTGTTGTCACATGGTCTATTCAAATGCAATGTAATCTTTTTGCCCTTCAGACAAAATCTTTGAAATGTCTCATGCTACTTAGGCAAAAAAAATGACATTCAATACTATTTTATCAATAAATAATCACTTTGCTTTTACAGATAAAATGCAAACTGTACTTTTGATATAAAGTAGTTTTCAATGCAAATGGGAAAATTCAACAGGTTTTAACAGATATTATGGTGTGCTCTCCACAGTCTTAGATGTGTTTAAATGAGACTAGCAATAGTATCATAATGCATAACCAAGACAGTTTAGCTGAAGAGATGATTGCTATTGTTCTCATAGCTTAAGGCAAGGAATTCATGTTCTTTGGTAATGGTTATAACTGACTAGAAGTCATCGGTCAGCATTCCAAAATGAGGTCAAGATAAGTAGGACAAATAGTATCATATGCTAAAAGAAAATTAGTGTTTATTGCTATATAAAAATATTTATAAATAATAACAGTAATTCCATTTTAGGAGATAATAGAGGAAGGGAATCAGGATTTTTTTTCTCATTGTTTCATTTATTATGATTCCACTGTTCAACTTCACATCTACCAAATTTTAAAAATCTGTGGGTATCACCTATGAACCAATGCTAGAATAGTTACTTGTCTTAACCTACCAATATTTCGTTAAATTTGACTGATAATGCACATTTTTAGCATAAGCCCTAAACCTAAGAACAAAAAAAGCCAACTCCGGATTCTCTTTAATTTAGGAATTGCTTCCAGAAACCAAAATTATGTGTCTGTGGCCACTCTCCTGTTGACTGTTATCCTCACAACACATTTGCTCTTTTGGCTGCTAGAGATCCAGCAGCTAAGTGCAAAGCTGTGTGCCCAATCCCACCGCACAGCTACTAGAGATCCAGCAGCTAAGTGCAAAGCCCAATCCCACTGCACAACTACTAGAGATCCACGAGCTAAGTGCAAAGCCATGTGCCCAATCCCACTGCACAGCTACTAGAGATTCAGCAGCTAAGTGCAAAGCCATGGGTCCAGTCCCACTGCACAGAGCTCCAGAAATTACCTATAAGCCAGATACTTCCATCAACACCAATCATGAAGGGACAGTTATGTTAAGATACAGGTGCAAGGATGCAGGCTTTCTGTTCACTCCTGTTTCCACGTCAATCATGGTTTGTCAGACATACAGTCCAGAGTTCCTGTAAATTGGTGTCATTAAAATCCACTTATATGTAAAGTTCATAGCTTCAGGACACTTTTCTTGGAAATTTAGGAATAACTTGATGAGAGATGATGGAAATGAATGTGGAGATGATAGATGGGTTAGATATATTTTAGCAAGACATTACTGCATCCTGTTCTAAAAGTTTACAAATAGTAAAATTGAAACGTCCAGCTGAGGATTTTATATAAAGCTGTTCCATGGTTCTATTCAGTATGGATACTTCCTGTATTCTTCAGAATCCTTAACTGTCTAAAAGATTTTTAACTTGCTTCCTTATGAATGGATGGGTCTATTTAGTCTTAGTAAGTCAGATCATTTATAAATTTACTCACTCAAAATCTATTTTTACTATCGTATATATCCTATTTCTAACTCAAAGTTGTGAGAATTCAATTTAAGATTTGTAAATAAATCAATGTCCTTTCTTGTGAAGAATGTGAAGAAGTACATGACTTCATACTATATGTGTTGGAAGATATTCTGGTAATTAGACTTTACAATTCTGGTGTTTCATTGTTATTTATTAAAAGGTTTTCAAGGTTTTATTCTGTCCTTAGACAAACCCAGAAGGAGAAATAGCAGTAGAGTACTGGCTTTTGGAAACAGAGTGTGGAGGATGGATAATGGCTTTTGTATATAGAACTTCGGTGATGATGTTTGATATAGGACTCTTTTTAACTCTAAAATGTTTGCCTCTCCTTATAATAATATTTGAAAAAAATCAAAATAAATAAATGAAATAGAATGGGGGTTATGTTTATTGAGCTGCTGTGAGTAAATCTATGTGAAAGTCTAAAATATGAAGAATTTATAACTGTCTCTTCATATTTTAAGAGATTAATTCATTTAAGGTTACCTTCAATACAATTATAATCTCTCCTTGAAAAGAAATGATCAACCCAAATTTGTTCTAAAAGAAAGGGGGAGGGGGTCTGAAGGTCTGGTGAAAAGATTCACTGGGAAAAAGTGTCCCCGGGACCCATGTGGTATGAGAGAAGAGTATCTTCCACTGTCCTCTGACCTCTGCTTGCGCTCTTTGGTGCTTGTATGCACACACACACACACACACACACACACACACACACACACACACACACTAATGAAATAAAATTTGGAAGGAAAATATACCTTGAAAAATGGGACAATTGGTGATACTTTTTTTAAAGAAAAGTTTTCATTACAGTGAAGACTGAAATAGACTTCCTGACAATAGTGTTTATTATATAAGACTCCATGTTCTCTAGTCTGTTGAAGAGAAATCTATAGAATCAAATCTTCATTTTCTCAGAATAAAAATGTCACATGGTTGGAGCTGCAGAGATGACTTGGTGGCTAAGAGTACCTGCCCAATCTTGCAAAAGACCCAATGGTCTTCCCTACTAATCAACCATTGGCTGCCAGCACCTATATCAACTGGCTTACAACCTCTCATCAATCCAGCTCCAGGGGATCCATCAGTGTCTGCACTCAGTTGCCCCTCCCATAATTAAAATAAAATTTTTAAAAATTAAAGTGATATGTAGTGCCTGTACTAGCTGGTTTTGTGTGTCAATATGACACAAGCTGGAGTCATCAGAGAGGAAGCAGCCTCAGTTGAGGAAATGCATCCATGAGATGCAGCTATAAGGACATTTTCTCAGTTAGTGATGAATGAGGGAATGGCGCCCATGGGAGGCGGTGCCATCCATCGGATGCTGGTCCTGGGTTTAATAAGGAAGCAGGCTGAGCAAGGGGAAAAGCAAGCCAGTAAGGAGCTGCCTTCATGACCTTTGCATGGATCCTCCTTTGAGTTCCTGTTCTGATTTCCTTCAGTGGTAAACAGCAATGTGAAAGTGTAAGACAAACAAACCCTTTCCTCCCAAACTTGCTTTTTGGTCATGGTGTTTTGTTGCACCAATAGAAATCCTAACTGAGACAGTGCCCTATAATCTACCAAGAGCAAGACTCAATATGTAGCCCAAGTTTGGGTTATTTCCTGCTGGTCTTTCCTAAGTCATGACAAGTTGTTCATAGATACTTTGAGTACCTGACTAAACAGGAGTCTGGAGTGGTCCTGTGTGTCACTAAGACAGAAACTGTGCCTTGGAGTTGGTGATGGCTCTTTGGAAATGGTGTCCAGGATCTTTGCAGAGCATGGGCCAGGGACTCAACACAAGTACTTAATACATAGTCACTTGGTAAATTACAGCAGGATGCTTCTTAGCTTCACAACCCAAAGCCAATATTATTGAAATATTAAGTTTATGCTTATTTCCATTAATTGAATACTTGATATAAACTTTCTCTGATTTAAAATGGCTATAGAATGCCATTTAAACTCAGGAAACAACCTTGAATAAATATTATGGATTATTCTTGTGTAATGCATATGGCTTTCTGTTGGAATCAATTTTAAAATTTCAAATTTAATTTTTTATCTAAAAAAATCATTCTTTTAGAATTTAAGTTTTAAATTGTATATTGTAAATTGGGACTAATTCTGGTCATTATAGGTTTCCCAGTGGGCTGAAAGGAGAAAACTCACAGAAAGGCTAAAAGGGGCTTTTTAAAGTCAGTCACGATCCTTTGCCCCTCATGTAACTGGTATTTATACAAAGCTGTGAATCAAGGGAATCAATTTTTTAATTGTTTGAGCCCCTGAATAATACCCATCAATGTCTTAATTTAGTATTGCACATATATCTGTGGTTCAATTTTTCTAATTAAAAATGTAAAATTTGTCAGAATCTTCAGAAATTGGTTTCAAATTGACAAATTCATTTTACTCTTTTCTTTGAAATAGTAACTTTGTGTTGATTAACAAAACTGAGGTAAATTTTCATGTTTTGCAAGAGAGAAAGGTCACAATTACTTAATATAGATTAAACCCTAGTTGCCTTATAATGTTAGATAATTGTTACTAAACACAGGCAAGCTCTCTATCATACCACTCTCTTCCATGTATGAAATTATGTCAAAATATGTAGTACAAATACAGTTAATGTAAGTGTTGCCTCTGCTTTGGTTTATTAGTACATTTCCTTTCCCCTGCATTTCGTACATATCTAGTAGCATAGTATTGAGTAACACAGGTGTGTTTTTCATCTGTTGACTATTAAATAGACATGTATTTACCAGTCAATTGCAAAACTGGGCAGTAATTGTATTCTCTTAGGTAGTATTTACCTGAAAATTGTAATTTAAAATTTTGCCCCTCTCTTATTGTTAAATCTTTAGGGTTGATAAGTTGTATATTTCTTAGGAGTAACCATGTAATATCTTTTTACTACAATGAATTCTTCACAAAGAAACCACATCGATTTCAGGCATTATGGGACCAGAATCTTCAGAAGTTGCTGATGCTTGCTTTTTCACATTCAGGTTTTCTACCTGTGTTATATTTTGGGATTTTAATTTGAAAAAGTTGCCACATATTTTAATTTTCTTCTGTAATTTTTTTTATAAAATGGCTTCGTTTTCTCTTCAACAGATATTCCTGGTGTACTTCATAGCTTTTTAATTTTGGTACCGTCAAAATCCTAAATTTTCACTTCTCTAGCACAAGATAGTATGTGAAGTTCACTAGCATATAAAGATGAAACCTCATCTACCCAAATGACCTCATTAATCACCTACCTGCAGATCATCTCATTGTTAGTCTTGCCTACAGGTTTTTACACCTCAATGAACACTGTTTTACATAGGAGTCTGCCTGTTAGCTCTAACTGCTAAGGCAATTATGCTGAATGCTTAGGGTCCTCACTTTGGGTTCTTGTTTCTACAGCCTTTAGCACTAGATCAAATGGAACTTTTGATGAACAAAATATATCGGGCTATAAACGGAAGGTGAAACTAGGCCTGCAGTGGCCAAGTTGGGCCATTTCCCATTCTTACTGAGCGACGGGAGCTGAATTTGATCTTTCCTTCCACAGCTCTTTCTGGATTGTGATTGCTTACTGGATGATTAATTTTGAGGAAGATTACACTTTTTAAAAAGAATCTTGCTCTTTTTCAGTTCCAATAATCCATTCTCTGGGCTGTAGTGCCACTATGGTCCTCCGAATTGTTTATGTCTGCCTTTAGCACATGATGGTACCACAACGTTAGGAACTAGGTTGTCAAAGCTACATGATTCCTAATGTTTTGTCCCTTGATGTCATTATATAAAACAGTACAGAGAATTCTCAAAATTCTAAGTCTACCATATGAACAACCTTCTTTTGAAACCTGTATCACAAGATTAAAAAGTATCCATATAAAAGTATAGTGTAATTAAATATATATTATGAAGCATTGCAAACAAGATTGATCTCTACTGAATGCTCCAATGGTTTTATGTTATAGTTATTCAGTAAAAACTAAACCTCAAGACAACAAAGTATTGTTATGTTTATAACAATAAACATGCCACTGGAAGATTTTAGAGTATTTTAAAGTAGTGTGCATATAGTTTTATCTAACATTCTGGAATCAGTTAACTAAAATATATATCGTAATATTTTTCTAGAATTAAAAAAAATTTCTAAAACAACCTTCTTTTCTTTTTTATGTTTTTATTACTTCTTTTAGTTTTTTAGTTATAACATAATCATACTATTTCTCCTTCACTTTCCACCTCCTAAACCCTTTTATATCTCCTTCCTTGCCTTCTTTCAAATTCATGGCCTCTTCTTTTTAATTGTCCTTACATCCTCATTTACTGTTGGTGGAATTACAAAGTAGTACAGTCATTATATAAAACAGTACAGAGAATTCTCAAAATTCTAAGTCTACCATATGAACAACCTTCTTTTGAAACCTGTATCACAAGATTAAAAAGTATCCATATAAAAGTATAGTGTAATTAAATATATATTATGAAGCATTGCAAACAAGATTGATCTCTACTGAATGCTCCAATGNGTCATTATATAAAACAGTACAGAGAATTCTCAAAATTCTAAGTCTACCATATGAACAACCTTCTTTTGAAACCTGTATCACAAGATTAAAAAGTATCCATATAAAAGTATAGTGTAATTAAATATATATTATGAAGCATTGCAAACAAGATTGATCTCTACTGAATGCTCCAATGYTTTTATGTTATAGTTATTCAGTAAAAACTAAACCTCAAGACAACAAAGTATTTCAACCCTATTTCAGCTGATTTTGTGAATATTTTAAATAAATAAAACTGTGACCACATTTAAAGCTGTAATTAACATTATAGATGCTTCCTTTGAAACAGAATAAAGGTTTCTATTTCTAAAAAGCTTGGCTGCTGCTGATGTACCATTTCCTGATGAATCTTTTACTTTCTTGGTGTAATTCAAGATAATAGCAAGCATCTTTGCACACTTCACTCAACTGAGATGTAGGTCTCCGGACTTAGTTCCTTCTTGATACCTCTCCTAAGTGATTGTCTCTCACCTTCTGTTGTATTGCAATATTTGAGATTGCCATGAATCCTCTTGATGTTGGCTCCAAGAATGACCATGGAGAATCATCTTTGAAATGTATAATGAATAGTTTACTTCCCTTGATGATTTGCTTAAACATTAGTAAGGCAGAAATCAGGGACTGATGAAGGGATTATTTATTTAGTTATCTAGTTTTGCTGTTGTTAATATATTTTTCATCAAATAAATTGATACACACACTAGAATATGTATGTGGCAATAATGTGAATTTATGATGCCTATTATAATGCACAGTATTTTGCCTTTTATATTTTAATATTATTTGTAGGAAATCATTAGTAGTAGTCTCTATACACATGAAAGATAATCTTCATTAACTTCTAACAATTCATCCTAATATTCTTGAATATTTCTAAGTGTCACTTAAATATGCATGTTTTCTATTTTTCATTTGCATTTCTATCCCTTATATATTTCATATCTTAGTTTTGTATACTGATTAACAAAAGACACAGAATGTCAATATGTAATTCCTCATGATGTGCACACGCACACACACACACACACACAAACACTCATATCTAAAGATCTCTTATGCAAAAGTATGTGCATGCATTTTTATTGAGCTCAATTTGCAATTCAGTTTCTTTTATCTTATTAAAGTTACATTTTTACATTTGTGATTTTCATTAGGTAAATGAATTGTTTGTTATGCAAAAGGGTAACAAATTATGGCAAGGAATTTTTTTTAGTGCTGATACAGTTCATTTAGCAATATATTTACCTCAAAAGAATTTGCAAATAACTAGATTTTGCACATAATTTCAATGTTGCCTTTTAAGCAACACATGACTTCATAGTATTCTAACTTAAACCTAAAAATGCATGATACCATTTTAATATTTAGGCAGAGGAGTTCACAAAGCTTATTGATATCAGTATTTGGTTATACAATAATTATTTAATGTATAACTTGTAAGGAGAAATAACAGTAGATTTTTAATTAATTGTATTCTTTATAATAATGAGAATAGATTTTGTGCAAAAAAATCATATGACTGTTATAACAATAAAGTGTTTTATTTTAAATTATTTTGAATTTTACCAGATTAAGGGTTTTGATATAGAACTTTATTCATATGTGCTACCAAGGTATTTTCACTGTCCTGTTTCTGATCCCCAACTAAGAAAGATGCTATGAGGTATTTGACAGTATTTGTCAGGAATTATTTTCCCTTAGAGGCAACCAACTCTATATACAACATGAATTTAAAATTTCAATATTATAGATTAATATCACAATAACCCTAATTTTCCTTTAGAACCTGATGTGTAAGTATTTAAGCTGTTTAAAATCTAATAATATTCTATAATAATTAAAGAAGTATCTTATGAGAAGTTACAGCAATGGGGAAGCATCCAGAAAACCTCTCTAAAGCTGTTTGTTTTGAGACAGGGTTTCCCTGCATAGCCTACCTGTCCTGGAACTTGCTCTGTTGTCCAGGCCTGCCTAGAAGTCATAGAGATCCACCAGCCTCTGCCCACTGTGTACCGTTCTCTGTTACTGCATTAGACAAAATAAAAAAGTGGATGTCTCTCTAGCATGCATTTTTATCTTAAACTAACATCATTTTGTAACATTTTGATTTATCTGCTTCTATCAATTTATTTTATCTTTTTGAAAGCAATGTAAAGGAATCTAAAAGATTTCCTTAATCACTCATTGTTATTCATTGGATTTAAGAAAGAGTGATTGGTGATCAATCAGTCCTTTAGTCTTTAAAATTAGCTTGAAGGTGTTGATTTTTTTTCAGGTTGTAATCTAATATTGATTCTCTGTATCTGTCACAAAAGATCAGAATTCATTCTTTATGTGTTGCTAAACATATTTAACTGAGAAATGGTTTTAGCAATAAGTAGGTACTTGATCACTTTAAATTTACCATACATATTACTTGGCTACTTGTGGTTTATCTGGAAGAGACTTCCAAGATCTTAATAAGGTCTCCATGATAACTTTGCTTACAGGTGAGATTTTTGAAAGACATCATTCAGGGATATTTCCAAGATATCTTCAGAAACATTTTAGTATGGGTTATGAAATTACAGACTACTAGTTTATTGCTTACTTTTGTTTATTAGAATTCTAGTGAAACAGAAAGGGAATGGATCTAGATGAGAGGGATTGTAGGGGTGGGGACTGGGAGGAGTAGAAGAAGGGGAATCCATAAACATAAAAATATTATGTGAGAAAATAATCTCTTTCCAATGAAAGGAAGAGAAGAAGAAATTCAGCTGGATAAAAAAGGGAACATTTTAAAAGATATATATATATAGAATTCTAAATATGGTTGCCAATGTGTGGAAGAAAAAGTCTAATGGTAAAGAAGTTTTACTCCCTTCCAATAAGTATCTTCATTCAGAATATGTAATCAAGAATGTTCAGTTGTTTGTGAAAGAACAAATACTGAGAACTTCCTTAGCTTCCAGGTAGTTTTTATCATCCATCACATAAAATATCTTATCTATTAAAGATAAACGGTTTGTGGTTCTATCATGCTATCTTGCTCTTGAAATACTCAAAAATCCTAATAAAACAATTATCTGTCTGACATTGAAATAAATGGCATTTAATATGCAAATTCCAAAATAGATGCTTAGATTGAGCAAATGAAACATTCACATTCATAATATATTGCCTTTATCCTATAAAATAAATGTATAGCACTTGTAAATTTATTATGTGATGCTGTGGCAGTAAGCTCAGGGATTAGAACTCTGTTGAGTATCCATGGCTCTAAATAAACCCTACAAAGTGTCTAGAGCCAACAGTTCTACCATTGTTAACTTAGTACATACTGTTTTGTTACTGATGCCATCTTAGGATAAATGATGTTCCTATCAACCTTTTTCTAAACTTGGACATTCTTTAATGACTGACTGGTGCTTTCTGGATAAATCTTTAACAACTTGTAATTATATGCAGCCTCCCAAACAACTGATGTTTTCCCCCAACTCTTATTTATTAGTTCACAAACATTTGAGGCAGTCATATTTTTTCTCAGAAATCCATATTCCTTTTCCATCTCTGCTGCTCACTTCTTTGTCTATTCTACTTATCAAACTATATGTATTATAAAGGTCCAACTCCATTACCATCCCACAGGATTCCCTTTTCACTGACATAGTTCATGGTGTATGCATTCAAATGTGTTCACACACACACA
>LOJH01092789.1:0-10107 GCA_001685095.1 Ellobius talpinus
TCAACACAAAGTGAACTCAATGGCATTTTTGGAGGTTCTTTGTCTCATAATGCTTTGTCAGGGTTTTTTTTTTCATGCCTTATGGGTTCTTTGCATATATACTATGGTTTCTAGTTTGGGGTTCTTATGGGATTTTTGTGTGAGAGAATGTGTGTTTCTGTGTCCATATGTGTTTCTTGACATTTTCTTTGGCTCTTTTCCCTCTGCTTGTTTGATTTTTGTCTTATCTAATTTTACTTTATCATTATTATTATTTTAGATGCCTGTTTATATCCGTGTGTGTGTGGTGTGTGTGTGTGTGTGTGTGNGAGAGAGAGAGAGAGAGAGAGAGAGAGAAAGTATGGATTTGAGTAGGTGAGGGATTGTGGAGGATCTGGGATGAGTTGGGGGCAATGAAACCATAATCAAAATATATGACATTAAAAATCTATTCTAAATTGAAAAATGAGAAAAAATAATAAAAAGAAGACCCAATTCTTGTTCCCAGGGGTCCAATAGTCTGATGAGTAAGTCAGAGAGCTGAACAGGGAACAAAAATAGAATGAGGAGGAATCCATACAGTGATGATGACCAGCGGCACAATAAATCAAAGGGATGTCACAGAGGTTGCAGGAGGTGGAGAATCTAGGTAGGGCCTTGGTTGTCTGTGACAGAATAGCTGAAAGGAAGCAGTGAGCTTTCAGGGCATATGAAATGAATTATAGGGAAGCTTGAAAGGACTCTGATGCCTTAGAATAACAATAGGTGCAGAATAAAAATATTATATTTTGAGCTTGGATCTCAAATAGCAAATGTGTGTGTCAATCCCTCCCCCACTGTGTGATGTGTATGTATGTATGTGTGCACAGTGGCACAGTGGAGGGCAGAGGACAACCTTAAGTGTTATTCCTTATCCAATATCCTTCTTTTTGAAACAGTGTCTCTTATTTGCCTAGAATTTACCAGCCAGGCTAGACTTTCTACTGTCTGGCCAGGAAGCCCTAGGGTTTCTTCAAGCTCCACCCTTCCCTTGCTGGAATCAGAACTGTGTGTTATCACACCCAACATTTTTACATGAGTTCTGGGGTTTAAACTCAAGTCCTTATCATTTGCTTACTGAGCTATCTCAATCTAATATTTTTTGATAGACTACTGTTTTAATATAAATTCTTGATTTTGTTTTTATTTATTGTGATTCTGGGGATCAAACCCAAAATCCCATGCATTCATGGCCTCTTTAAAGTATCTCAGCTAGCCTTAAACTCATCCTATTGGCCAGGCTGGCCTTGAACTTGCACTTCTTCATCAGCCTCCTGAGTATCTGGGATTACAGGCCTGTGTCATTAGACTTGGCTTAAATGTGGATTCTTGAGCATGTAGATTTAAATTTGATACTTTAGGTAAAAGACCAGTGTAGTAGCAGTGAAAACAGGATTTGCTTAACAGAAATGCTGCCTGGACCTATGTTAATGATCAGCAATTCCTAGATACTTTCTTTGTGGGTGCTCAGGATTTGAACCTATTACGTCCTTTGAAAGGAAATGAATATTTCTGAATGTGGTCTATAGACCTACTCTATACAGGTGCCTGTGCTGACAACTTAGAGATCTGGAAGTCTCAATGGCACCACCATTCTGGCTCTTCCTTTCTCTGTAAGTCTCCAGTGCTGAGGATGGAACTCAGGGCATTGCACATTCTAGGCAAGCACTCTGAGCCACACCTCCAGCTCCATTCCTCCTTTAAAATGGTCTAAGTTTTCTTTAACACCAAACTTTGTTGGTCTCCTTTGTGGTGTGTTCTCTATTTTTTGTAGTGTGATAATAGGGATTATATATTTAATTGCTTAATTCAAAAATGTTTAAGAGTTCAGATGTTAAGTTTTACCTTTCAACTCAACTTAGTGCTCCGAGCTTTTGAAATTTAGAAGGTGAAACAAACAAACAAACAAAACCCCCAAACCCCACCTTCTTGGGATAATGAGTAGCAAATTGTTTAGCAGTGTTTTTTTTTGCTATTGGCTAATAAGTGAAGACACTCATCGATGGTGTAATGGCTATTCTCAGTGTCAATTTGACTACAGCTGGAACTAATTAAACAAGTGACTGGTACACCTGTGAGGGATTTTTCTTTTACTTTTTTATTAAATTTATTAATTTATTTTACATCATGACTGGTTTCCCCTCCTTTTTCTCTTCCTATTCTTTCTTCCCCACTACCCCCTGCTTCTGTTCAGAAAGGGGTAGGCTTCATAGGGTTATCAACAAAGCATGACATATCAAGTTGAGGTACGACTAAGTTCCTCCCCTTGTATTAAGACTAAGCAAGGTAACCCAATATGAGGGATAGGTTCCTCAAAGACAGCCAAAACATTTAGGTCCTGCTCCCACTGTTAGGAGTCCCACAAATAGACCAAGCTGCACAACTGTCACACATATGTAGGGGGCCTAGGTTGGTCACATGAAGGCTCCCTAGCTATTGGTTCAGAGTCTATGAGCTCCTATGAGCCCAGGTTAGACTTTTTTTCTGTGGGCTCCCTTGTGATGATTTTGACCCTCCAGTCTGTACAATCCTCCCTCCCGTTTTTCAACAAAATTCCTGAAGCACGGTCTTGTGCTTGTCTGTGGGCTTCTGCATCTGTTTCTATCAATTACTGGATGAATGCTCTCTGATTATAATGGGGTAGCCACCAATATGATCGCAAGACATAGCTGGTTCAGGCTATAAATCCACTATTGCTAACTAAGAGTCTTAGTTGGTGTCATCCTTGTACATTTGTGGGAGTTGGGGGATTTTTCTTAAATCTTTTGAAGGGGCGAAGATCACTTTTAATCCAGATCTTTTGAGATGGGAAGATCTACCTGTAATATCAGTCACACCTTCTGCTGGCAGCCGATATAAAGGACATGGAAGGAGGAAGCTTGCCCTCTCTTTATCTGCCTGCATGTCATTCTCTCTGACAAGTTCACTCACTCCTTCGCTAGCATTAGAGATGACTTCTTTAGGATTCTGGAATACACTGAAGAGCAGCTGAGACATCCAGCTTCATGGATTGATAACTACTGAATTCTAGGGTTTTCTATTGGTAGAAATTCATTTTTGGACTAGCTGGTCCACAGCCTGTAATTCACTCTAATAAATAATCTCTCTCTCCCTCCCTCCGTCCCTCCCCCTCTCTTTCTCTCTCTCCCTCTTTCTATATTCATTCTATCAGTCTGTTCCTCTAGAGAAGTTTAATACAAATGGGTTAGTAGTATGCCATTAGGAGTCATTTTATTGCTATGTTTCTTTGGCAGAATAATGGTGATAGGTTTCTCCTAGGCATGTGACCTATCTAGTCTCAGGTTCTTGACCAGTTTAACAGTGTCAGGTATGTGTTCAGTCTTATGGAGTGGGTCATAAACCCAATCAGAAAGTGGTTGATTGCTCCTATAGCATTTGCTATTTTGCAGTATTTTGCAGTATATCGCAGTATTTTCACACCTGTCTTCTTATACTGAAGAGCCGAGATGATCATGGAATCGAGAAGACTGGAAACATAAGGGGATGTGACATCTTAAAAATATCTTCCCAATTATTTTTACAATGATTCAGTAGCTATCCCTATTACAGATTATGGGAGACATCTGAAAATGGCAACAAGTGACAAGGTTGCCACAAAAATGACATAAACATGTTCAGCTTTATTCATGATCTTCGAATATTTTATTCAGTCTGTTAAAATTGTAGGAAGAGAAGGAGCAGACTACCTGTTGGTAAACATTGCTGTTTGATTAAAAACAATGGTCCTCTGTGTTAGCCAGCTTCTTTCTGTTGCCATGACAGTATAGCTGAGAATATCAAAGGACAAAATGTTTATTTTATCTCATTGTTTCAGTCCATGGTCACTGGGCTCCACTTTTTTTCTGCTCCATGAGGGAGCAGCACACTATGGTAGAAACATGTTGTAAAGCAAAGCTGCTCATCTCCTGGTGACCAAAAGGCAGAAAGAAGGAATAAGGACCTAGGGACAAGATAAAGTACAAAGGACACACCCCAAAGACACATTCCATTTAACAAGGCTCTGTTGCCTACATTTCATTTTTTAAAAGTTATTGAGGGATTTATTTATTTTTGATTTTACTTGTACTTTTTTCTTTTTTATTCTTTTCTCATACATTATATGCCGACAGGTGTTTTCCTTCTCTCCACTCTTCCCAGTCCCTCCCTGTACCTCTCCTCTCTCCCAGATCTACTCTTCCTCCTTTTCCTTTAAAATAAAAAGAGCTGACCTCCCTGGAATATCCACCCAAAGTGGCATAACAAGTTGCAATAAGATTAGACACAAACCCTCATATCAAGGACGGTTAAGGCAACCTAGTAGGAGGTAAAGTGTCCCAAGTCAGGTAGAAGTGTCAGAGATGCAACCTGCTCTCACTGTTGAGAGTCCCACAAGAACACCAAGCTACACAACCATAATGTATATGCAGAAGACCTAGTGCAGACACATACAGGGTTTGTGTTTGTTGCTTGAGTCTTTGTAAGCCCCTATGAGCCCAGGTTTGTTGATTCGGTGAGCTGTATTTGCCAGTCTTGTCTACAAGAGCTAGTTCCAGACAGGCTCCAAAACTACAGCAAAACGCTGTCTCAAAAAACAAAAACAAAAAAGAGATGTGGTATCCTTGACCCCTCTGGATCTTACAATCCTTCCTTCCCATTTTCCACAGGGTTCCCCTACCTCTGCATAGTGTTTGGCTGTGGATCTCTGCATCTGCTCCCATCAGTTTCTGGATGACACCCCTCTGATGACAATGAGCTAGGCACCAATCTGAGTAATATCATTAAGAATCATCTCATTGACTCTTTTTCCCCCGCTAGTTGTGTTTGGTTCTATCATGGGTCTCTGGGCTTTCTGTCTCTGGTTCTTGGCCATCCAGGCAGTGTCAGACATTGGCTCCTTCTTGTGTTATGGGCCTCAAGTTGGACCAGTCATTGGTTGGCCACTCCCTGAAATTCTGTGCCATTGCACCAGCCCATCTTGCAGGCAGGTCAAATTGTGGGTCATAGATTTTGTGGCTGGGTTGACATCCTGGCCACAAGTCCCATTGCTGGGAGCCTTGCCAGTTCAGGCTTTGTGTCCTCAGTTGCTAGGAGACTTTGTTGGTGTCACTCTCGTAGATCCCATGGAATTTCTACTACACTAGATTTCTGCATCGTGCCCCTAAATGCCCCCAGATTTCAGTCATTTCTCCCAGTACTCTCTCCCTCCATCCCCAATCCTTCCTGTTCCCATCCCCACCTGCTCCCAGTCCACATGCAAAATCTCTTTTATTTCCCTTTTCTAGCATCCACCCTTGAGTATCCTTGTTACTGAGCCTTTCTGAGTCTGCAGGTTGTGGTATGATTGTCCTTTACTGTACACCTAATATCTAGTTATGAGTGAGTCCACACCATGTTTGTGTTGCTGGGTCTGGGTTACCTCACTCAGGATGATTTTCTTTCAGTTTCAACCATTTGCCTTCAAATTTCATGATGTCATTGTTTTTTACATTTGAGTAATACTCCATTGTGTAAATGTACCATGTTTTCTTTATCCATTCTTGGGTTGAGGAACATCTAGGTTGTTTCCAGTTTCTGGCAATTATGAATAAAGCTGAAATGAACATGGTTGAGCAAGTATCCTTGTGGAGCGACCTTCAGGTATATACTCAAGAATGGCATATCTGGGTCTTGAGGTAGATTGATTCCCAACTTTCTGAGTATCCGCCATATTGATTTTCATAGTGACTGTACAAGTTTGCACTCTGACGAACAATGGAGGAGTGTTCCCCTTGTTTTATATCCTCACCAGTATGAGCTGTTACTTGCATTTTGATCTTAGCCATTCTGACAGGTGTAAGATAAAGTCTCAGAGTCATTTTGAATTACATTACCCTGGTGGCTAAGGATGTTGGACAATTCTTTAAGTGCTTCTTGGCCATTAAAGATTCCTATATTGAAAACTCTTTGTTTAGATCTGTACCTGATTTATAATAGGATTATTTGGCTTATTAATGTCTAGTTTCTTGAGTTCTTTATGTATTTTGGAAAATAAATCTTTTCCTATTCTGTAGGTTGTTGTTTTGTCCTATTGGTGACTTTCTTTGGCTTATGGAAGCTTTGTGGTTTCATGAGGTCACATTTATTAATTGCATATCTCGGTGTCTGCTACTGGTGTTATATTCAGAAAGTTGTCTCCTATGCCAATATGTTCAAGGCTATTCCCTACTTTCTGTTCTATCAGATTTAGTATATCTCTTTGAGGTCTTTGATCCACTTGGACTTGATAGATAAGGATCAACTTCTATTCTTCTATATGCTGACATCAAATTAGACCAACACCATTTGTTGAAGATGCTTTCTTTTTTCCCATTGTGTACTTCAGGTTTTCATAGATATGTGGATTTGCCTCTGGGTCTTGGATTCAATTCCGTTTATTCATCTGTCTTCTTTTATGCCAATACCATGCATTTTATTATGATAACTCTGTAGCACAACTTGAAATCAGGGATGATGACTCCTCCAGAAGTTCTTTTATTGTACAGGACTGTTCCAGCTATCCTGGTTTTCATTTTGTTTTTCCCTATGAAGTTGAGTATTTTCCTTTCATGGTCTGTAAACAATTTTGTTGGAGTTTGAATAGGGATTGCATTGAATCTCTAGGTTGCTTTTGGTAAGTTGGCCAATTTTACTATGTTACTTCTACCAATCCATGGAGATCTTTCATGTTCTGGTATCTTCTTCAATTTCTTTCTTTAAAGACTTGAAGTTTTTGTCCTGTAAGTATTTCACTTGCTTGATTAGAGTTACCTCAGGGTATTTTTTAGTTTGTGGTTATTGTGAGGGGTGTTGTTTCCCTGATTTCTTTCTCAGTCCATTTATCATTTATGTATAAGAGAGGTACTGATTTTTTTTGAGTTAAACTTTCTGAGTTAACCTTTTTTTCAGTTATCCAGTCATTTCACTAAAAGTGTTTATCAGCTGTAGGAGTTTCCTGGTAGAATTTTGGCGATTGCTTATGTATACTATCAAATCATCTGCAAATAATGATAGTTTGACTTCTTTCCTTACAATTTGTATCCCCTTGATATCCTTCAGTTGTCTTATTACTTCAGCTAGAGCTTCAATTACCTTGACTAGATATGGAGAGAGTGGACAGTCTTGTCTTTTTTCTGATTTTAGCTTAATTGCTTTGAGTTTCTCTCCATTTAATTTGATGTTGTCTATTGGCTTTCTGTAAATTGTCATTATTATGTTTAGCTATGTCCTTTGTATCTGTCATCTCTTTAAGACTTTTATCATGAAGGGGTGTTCAATTTTGTTGAAGGCTTTTTCAGCATCTAATTAGCTGATCATATGTTTTTTTTCTTTCAGTTTGTTTATATGGTAGATTACATTGACTGATTTTCATATGTTGAACCATCCCTGCATCTCTGGGATGAAGCCTACTTGATTTGGTGGATTGATCTTCTTGATGTGTTCTTGGATTCCTTAGTGGTGTCAGTCTTCATGAGTTAATCATCTCCCATAGTCCCTATCTCTGAATACTGCTTGTGTTGCACAGGAATCCTACAACACATGAAACTCTGGGGCACACTGCAAGTCCAAACCATGACGTTTTCCAATTTTGCTTCAAGGTTGTAAAGAATATACATGTATTTCTGGTTTTCCAATAGAATTCAATTCTTCTATGTTGCTTCAAAAGGAAGTTTTCATGGATATCAAAAACTTTTTGAGAAAAGCAAATGGATCTTTTTCCATTCCCAATGAATCTTTAATCATAACACAGTTGTTATTACAGCTGCATGGATATCCCCAAGGGATTTATATCCCCATTCAGCATTTATCATTCCAGAATTAAACAGCACAGATTTAGGGCACTGATAGTTTGTAAGCGTTAGGGACCTCTGGAGTTGTGGTATTTTTGAAGGTATCTTATAGGAAAGGGAAGAGAGCTGGATAGGTTAGGAAATGGAGAAAGCACTGAGCTGGAATAATAAATTATTATTTATTTACTCTCAATTACTTCTGCTACTCATCTAATAAATAACTAGGACTTGACTGTAGCATAGGGCAGCCATGGTGGGAGGGTTAGTGATAACATCTCTAATTCTCTTATGTGACAGCTTGCTATATTAAAGTGTGCAATCCAGGAAGGCAATTGAGAGTCAGCTAGCTGTAGAGAAGTAACAGGCTTATCGCTGAAATACAGAGGTATCATCCCATTTGGCTGGAGAGAGAACACTGTCAGAAGCAGGTCATGAGGCCAGCCTGCCCTCAAGAGGAAGGAGGTATGCAGGGTTGAAATACTACAAACCAGAGGTGATATGGAGCCAGATTAGAATTCCAGGCATCTTGGACTCAAGAACAAAGGTTATTTAATTTCCTTTAGCTACTTATGTAAGATTGTAAGGTACATTTTATAATGTTTTGTCAATTTCTGAACATATTCCAACACACTATCTCTTTATTACAAGTGTCAATCATGATTCACAGTCACAGAACCTAATGATAACTAGAAGTATATCTTTTGGTGGGTACCAAAGGTTGACTCCTGTAGCCTTACTGTGATTCTTTGCTCTCTCTTATACTATTTTCTGTATGATTAAAAGAGACACACACAGGCTGTTCTGTATGTCTATGACCCTATGTCTAGAGTATATGGTCCCTTAACTGGTTGGAGGCACAAAGTCTCTGATATTATCTAGTGTTCACTCAGCTAGAAATGAATATTGGTGAGCAAGTTTGCAAATGCAAGCTCAAGACTGAGAAAAATAATAAAGATTGGAAGAATCTACTTCAGAGAGAAACATTTTCAAGAAATTGCTATTTATACCTTGTCACCTTTCCAAAACATATTCCAAGACTTTGTTTCAAATCACTTTCCTATCTTGTTTTGTGTGGCCTTGATATGTGAATTTTTCTCTGTATCGGACTACATCTAAAATGCAGCACCAGACCTGCCAACCAGATGTTCCGGCACCAGTGTATTTGGTAAACCACTGCCTTGCATTCTGAATATGGCCATTCATGTTTGTATTGCTACTCTGGTTTTCTTATCTGTATGTCTGACGGCAGCTCCAAAACAGTATTGATGCACCCTCCTGACCTTAGTGATGCTAGCTGGTGTCTCTGGCAGACAAAGCTCTATGGAGCCCATAATGAATTTCCAACTTGGAGATGGAAAAGAGATATGCGCTATCACACCAGAAAATATCAAGAACCAAAATGTCAATAGAACCAGCTCTATTCATCATTTGAAGGACAGAAACAGAAACAGAAGAGTGCTGAAGAGCTGATCAGTTGATTAACTTCAAAACCACAAAAAGCAAAGTATATTGCTCCTGAAGAATGACATCCAAGATTGATATCTCTGACCATCACATGTGTGCACACTCATAAACATGTGCATACATCCACACAACACACATCCACACGAGTTACACACACACACACGGAAAGATTTAAATACAAGTCCTGGGTTATTAGTACCAAAAGAAATGACATGAAGATGGAAATAATTCCCCAGGCCATCTGTTTGTTTAGACAGATTTCTGACTTGTCTCTGAATTTTTCCAATCTAATTTTCCAGATGCAAATAAGTCATGTCTTCCTGTGCCAGCATGACAAGCACAGAATTCGTCACCAGCTTTGTCTGGGACTCACTTAGCAACATAACTGCTCCTTGGAAACTGTCAGATTGACTCATCATTTTGATGGGTCACCCTTAACATGAGCTACTGTAGTGTGACACTGAGATAGGGGACATCAGCCTCATACCAACAGAATAAAAGCCAAAAGGAGACTCCGGATGCCAGCCTTGTATATTGTTTTTCAGGATCTATGCATGATGTTGGGTTTTTGAGACAAGGTCTCTCACTGGCCTGGACTAGGTACACAGACTAGCCCCAGGAGTTCTGTCTCCATCTCCCTAGAGCTGGGACCCTCTGCTCATGCCACAATGCCCAGCTGTTTTAATGTGGGTCCTGGGCATCAAATTCAGATCTTTTTTGCTTGTTAAGGATGTGAGAAGCAAGCATTTTTACCAGCTTACCTTTCTTCTTTTTTTTTATTTCAGACACTTTTTTATTGTTATTAAAAAAAATTTCCACC
>LOJH01092895.1:0-12391 GCA_001685095.1 Ellobius talpinus
ACCAGTTTATGATTAATGTAGACCTCTGTGTATTTCTTTGGGACTGAACAACTGCAGGACCAGACGGGACAGAAACCTCTGTCAACAGAGAACAATAGAGGAAGATATCTAAACCAAGCTCTGCTTTCACATGTGCATAATAGGGTGCACACCTGGACACACACACACCACATGCATGCTTACAAACACAAAAAGAACTGTTTTAGGCTGTCCTTTACTGAATCACAATAATTTTAGTATTAATCCAATGGATTATATTTTTACAGTCTTCTAAAATGGGCTCTTTAACATCCCCCCACAACCTGGAGTGTGTAGTAAAGGCAACAGCACACCTGTGGAGGTCAGAGAATAACTTTCAGAGCTGGTTCTCTCCTTTACCATGGACTCCAAAAATCAAACTTGCATAGCAAGGGCTTCTATCTGCTGAACCATCTTACTGGCCCTGAAATAGTTTTTTATGTGCACTGACTGTCACTAACTGAGTAGTATTAACATAGGAATCTCGGAAGTGGGAAGCAATTGAGTACATGGAAGTTGCCATCACTTCTACAGTTTAATCAAAGCTTTAAAAATATTTTTGCATGAAATTCTTATTTTAAAAAAGAAATATATGTTATTTTACAGGTGAATATTGTTTATGCTAAACTGTATTTACAAACAACAAAATTTCCAAGCAGATATATTTGATTTTATTTATAAATGATTTGCTTTTTTTGGTGAAACTCTTTCAAAAAAGATAAAAGTAGTAATGCGGCAAATAAGAGATCTCTTATGATTCAAGTCATTTTGTCAATTCAATATTGTTTATCTTCTGAATATCAGTATGAATTGTTTTTGAAGAAAATTATAGAATTCGATAAAAATCACTAAAATAGAGATTAAGAGTACAGTCAGGAGTACAGCACTCACCTGGAATGCATGAGCCCCTAGTTAAATCAGCTAATATAAACTCTTATAATGGGGGAAATGATTTATGGTATTAAAACTAAAACTATGAATATGAAACACCTGCATTTATAAAATGTTTCCATATAAATATACCTTCATGCATTATGCCACATTAAAGTTACGGAAGCCTAAGCAGAATCAAAGTAAGCAATTGTACAGCTTCCTATGCCATAATGCTTCAGTTCTAACATTTGCTTCAAGCTGTCCACAAACTGTCCATAATAGAAACACACAAATACATCTGTAAACTGTATTTTAAACTCTGAAGCTTTTTTCTAGTAGTTTAATTTCTCCATTCTTCCAGTAAGATTCTCCAAGTAGTAATTAACTCAAAAACAATATTTATGCTCTAATCAAATTTTATAAAAAGTGAGGAAGTCACTGATTTTTCATTCAAATGGAAAAATCAGTTGAGTTTCTTCAATACCATTTTTATATATTATGCATTTACAAAATAACTGTTCTTCCAACTAAATGACTTTATTATTTTTTAAAGATTTATTTATTTATAATGTATACAATGTTCTGTATGCACATATGCCTACAGGCCAGAAGAGGGCACTAGATCTCATTACAGATGGTTGTGAGCCATTGTGTGGTTGCTGGGAATTGAACTCAGGACCTCTGGAAGAGAAGCCAGGGCTCTTAACCTTTGAAACACCTCTCCAGTTCCCCCACATGACTTTAAAACTCAGACATCACCATTCATCTGCATTACCTCTCCTGATACCAAATTGGCTGGTTGTTCTCAATGTTGACATGTACCCCTTGGCTCAGAGGTTAAAGAAAAACTGCTGCCCTCCAGATTTTAGTTCTCACACTGTCATCTGGTGGCTCACAACTCCAGCTCCAAGGAATCTGACAGCCTCTTCTGACTCTGTGGGCACCTGCACTCATGTGCACACACCTCTACACCAGTGGTTCTCAATCCTTTGGGATCAAATGACCCTTTTATAAGAGTCACCTAAGACCATCAGAAAACACAGATATTTACATGTCAGTTCATAACAGTAGGAAAATAACAATTATTAAGTAGCAATGAAAATAATTTGTGGTGGGGGGTCACCACAACATGCAGAACTGTATTAAAGGGTTGCAGCATTAGCAAAATTGAGAACCACTGCTCTACACAGACACACACAGAAAAATTTTTCAAGTTTTAAAGTGCCCTCCCCAGCAAAGATACCTAAAACTCATCTTCACACATTCTCTAACTCAAATGGAAAAGAACAATTCCTTACAGAATAAGGAACTGACACAGCAAACACCGCATCTGAAAGTGGTTCTCACAGATATGATAGTAAATGGCTTAGTCAGAGGACTGACTAATTGATGTCCTGTAATGAAGGAGTCAATAAATGGTCATATTTGGAGGGGGTAGATTGTTTTGCTTTTTGTACAATATTTTAATAATCTGTAAATATCTAGTAAATTAAGAGATGAAGATTTGTTTTGTTTTAAAATTTTATCAAAATTTTTGTCAGCAAATCTTATCATAAACAGCAATGTCTACCTGTAGTTTGACAATATAACATACCTGTGTCAGTCTACATGTGTAGCAAGTACATTCCCTGAAACACCTGATTGATCTAATAAAGAGCTAAACAGCCAATAGCTAGGCAGAACAGAGAAACAGGTGGTGTTGCTAGGCAGAAAAAATAAACAGAAAAACATGGAGAGGAAGAGCAAGAGAAAAAGGAGAGGGAGATTCCAGGCGCCAGCTACCCAGGCACACAGCTGGCAACGAAGCAAGAACTAAAGAAAGGTATACAGAAATAGAGAAAGATCAAAAACCCAGAGTCAAAAGGTAGATGGGATAATTTAAGCAAAGAAAAGCTGTCTAGAAACAAGCCAAGCTAAGACCCCCCACACACACACACAAAGAAGAGTGAGCCAAAAGAGAAAAGAATGGAAAAAACAACAACAAAGGCTGGCCTCCAGTTCACAGAGATCCTCCTGCCTCCTGAGCATTGGGATTAAAGGCTTATGCCAGCACTGCCTAGCTGAACTCAAAGTTCTTAGTTATGACTGTACATTAGAATCCAATGCCTAACCCATCACCTAAACAAATTAGATCAGAATCTCTCGCAAGCAGGACCTAGACATGTACATATTTTTGTTTCATTTTTTAAAAAATTCTTACTAGATTCATTTATTTATTGGTGGGAGAAGAAGTGCCATGACAAACAGAGGTCAAAGGAAAACTTGCAGGAATAAAACTCATGTTGTCAGGCTTGGTGGCAAATGTCTTTATCTACCAAGTCATTTCACCTTCCTTTGGGGGGGCAAAATGTCTATACAATGAAATGAACACATCTTAAACGTATATACAATTATACTGGGGTTTCAGGACATTTTCATTACCCAAAACCTTTCCATAAATCCTCTATCCAGTCAACATCCCTACTATCCAGAGACAATCACTCTTCACATCTAATGTTAGAGCTGGAGTCTAACATTTCGTAGTAAATAGAATCATACAGTATTATACTCTTATGTCTGGCTTCTTTCATTAAACAATGTTTTTTAAATTCATCTGTGTTTGGTCAATAATTTGCTCTTTCTAACTGCAGAGTGGCATCTCCTTCAATTTGTTTATCAATCTTTTAATTAAATATTTGAATTCAGTCACTTAGGAACTATACAAGCTGCTCCCAACATATTTTAAATGCATGTTTTCAGTTCTCTTGGGCAGATGGGATTGGAACTGCTTACTGCAGATATTTTTAATTTCAGAAGGAGTGGGCATCAAATTTTTCAAGTTCTCTACAGAATACTAATATGCACCTTTAAAATACTTAATGACAGCTGGGAGGTGGTGGCCCATGCCTTTTATCCCAGCACTTGGGAGGCAGATGGATCTCTGGGATCTCTGAGCTCAAGGCTAGCCTGGTCTACAGAGTAAGTTCCAGAACAGGAAGGGCTACACAGAGAAACTGTGTCTAGACACCCCACCCCACCCCCCAAAAACTTAATGACCCCTTTTTCTAAATGTGATCATGGCAAAGTATATGGTTGCAACAATAATACTGCTATCTATTCTATGTTCTAGTTAGTAGAATAGGTTACTTCCCCCACCCTTAACCTTTGGAAGATTAAACTACATATGATTTGCATTTCAAATAAAGTATCTTAGTCAATTTTTCATCGCAACCAAATGTCTAATATTGGTACTTTTTAATGAAAAATAATTTACTTAGCTCAAAGGTAGGACTTCCTGATATTTGTGTCCATGTGTGTGAGAGAGACAAACAAAGACAGAAGAGACCCACTATGTAGTTGAGAAGCAGACAGACAGAAATTCTCACTACATAGTCTAGATAGTTGTTAATTTGCAATCTTCCTGTCTTGGATGTCGAGAGTAGAGGAATAAAAACCTACCACCACACATGGCTCAGTGCTCAGAGTTTTCAACGCTGAAATCCAAGGGATAGGATACAGTAAATAGAAAAGATATAAATAAATAGATTCACAAATACAAATTTCATCTATGGTGAAATGTCATCCAAAATTTCTAAGACAGGAGAATTATCACAAGGCATGGAACAGCGTACGTAGATCACACAGTCATGATGAAATCTCCACTTTCTGGGCTGGAAAGGGGTTCAGCAGATAAAGGTACTTGAGGCCAATGCTCATGAACTGAGTTCAATCCCCGGAACCAGCATGGTCAAAGTAGAGAACACAACTCCCACTGATTGTCCTTTGACCTTCACATACACTCATTAGTACACAAACACACATAAAAAAGATACAATCACACACATACATGAAAAACAATAAAAATACTTAACTAGAAAGACTAAGGAAATAGTTCAGTCAATGTAGTGTAACCCTGCAGCAATGATCTGCGNGCAAAATGAAGGAAAGCTTGGACATGAACAGCCTATTTCAAAAGAAACAAAATACAACACAACACCTCAAGATTCGGTAACATATATATCAAACAAATTTTAAAAGTCTAAACTGACTACATTTGATTTGCTAACATTTTTTTGGATTAGTGATATAAACCTTCCTGGCTATGCCACTGTCTCTTTTACATGCGAACAACTTTAAGTGGTCCTACAGGAAAAAAAATCAGAAGTACGGTAACATACTGCACAAACTTTTATGAAGGAAGTATCTCCAAAGTATCCAAACATCTTTTCCTTAATATTTATATGATGTCTTGATATTTATATTAACAAATGTCTTAACACTTAGTTCTCTCCAGGAGATCCAACTTAATTTAGTTGGCTCAATTTTCCTGAAAGTGGGCTGCTTCTAACAAATGATTATAGAAAGAAAAAAAATAATAATCTCACAATGAAGAAACTTGACAGATACTATCTTAACCAAGTGATCAAAGTTACATCATGGTAAGATTGTGTATCTTTCTTAATATGTCAAGAGCACGTCCCTTGTATAATTCCTAAAACCTCATTCTAATGAGGTAGGGAGATCAGAGACCTCAATTTAGGATCACTACAAAAATACTTAGGCAGAACGAACACACATACACAAGGTCAAGTAAAAACAACGAAACAATGAAAGACTGAGTTGGGCTTTTTGTTTGATTTGGTTTTTCGAGGCAGGGTTTCTCTGTGCAGCCATTAAAAACTAAATGCTGCCATGGANAGAGACCTCAATTTAGGATCACTACAAAAATACTTAGGCAGAACGAACACACATACACAAGGTCAAGTAAAAACAACGAAACAATGAAAGACTGAGTTGGGCTTTTTGTTTGATTTGGTTTTTCGAGGCAGGGTTTCTCTGTGCAGCCATTAAAAACTAAATGCTGCCATGGAACTGTAATTCTGCAATATAGTACCACTAAGGTAAACAGAATAAAAGCACACAGGTCCTAACTTCTTTAGTTCTTGTCTCCAGGTTTCTACCATGAGTTCCTGATCTGACTTCCCCTCATAACGGACTACAACTGTAAGCTGAAATAAACCCTTTTTTCCCAATTGGCTTTTGACCATAATGTTTTATCACAGCAATAGAAAGCAAACCAAGACATGAATGGTTCCAGAGGGGTAAGAGTCCATCAAGGCAGAAGGCATAAAAACAGACAGCAGGCATGGTAGCAGGAGTAGAAAACTGAGAACTCACATCCTCAACCACACTACCACTCAACGAGTGAACTAGAAGTAGCATGAGGCTTTTAATTTCAAAGTTTATCACCAGTGACACACTGCCTCCCCAAACAGTGCCACCAAACTGGGGACCAAATGTTCACATGCACAAGACTGGGGAGGAGGGTGCATTCTCACTCAAACCATTATCAGGTTTCTCATGCCTGGTATTGGGGTTCTTGTTAGATAGTCTATGGTCCTGGGAGGGAGCAGTGTCAGCCCAAACAGCATAACTTCATTTAAGACACATAAACACTTATATGTATTTTTTATAACTTCAGGTAAGTATAGGATATGATTAGTTATATCTTTTTCAAACATCCTTAGTGTTGTTTGTCCCTCCTCCCCTTTTTTCTTTTGTATTGATCTCCCTCCCTCCCCTCTTCTCCTTCCTAATGCCTACCCCAGCCCATTTTCCCATTTCCTCCTTCATACAATTTGTGTTCTATTATTCCCCTCTCTAGCATCACCCATTATCTCTTTTTACTTTCCTGGTTTCTGTGATTACTCCAGGTTCTGTATTCACATCTGAAAGTTTGGAGCTAAGAACTGCAGATGCCAGAACATGTAGCATTTGTCTTTCTGGGTCTGGGTTACTTTGTAACTGAAAGTTTCTTTCCTGCCTGCCAGTTCATGAATAACCACTCTGAGGCTTAATATTAATGACAAACTGTTTGGCCAATTAGTTCAGGCTTATTATTAGCTAGCTCTTACAACTTAAATTAACCCATTTTTATTCATTTATATTTTGCCACAATGCTCATGGCTTGTTACCTCACATCTTGCTTCTTCAGCAGTTGCTGGCATCTCCCAGACTCCACCTTCCTTCTCTATCTCTGCTAGAATTTCCCACCTGGCTCTATTCTGCCTGGCTATTGGCCAAATCAGCTTTTTTATTAACCAATGGTAATAAGACATACTCAAGGCATATAGAGATATCCCACATCACTATCTCACTAGATACAATATTTCTAGTTCCACACTTACAAGTAAATTTCATTTTATTTTTACAGATAAGTTGTAGTCCGTTGTGTATATGTACCAGTTTTATTATCTATTTGTTAGTTGATGGACATAGGTAGTTTCTATTTCTTAGCTATTTTGAATACAGTGACAATGAATATGGCTGAACAAGTATCTGTGGAGTAGGGTATGGAGTCATTTGGGCATATGGCAATCAGCTTTTTGAGAATTCTCCACACTTGATTTTCAGATTGGCAGCACCAGTATGCAATCTCACTGACAGTGAATGAGGGTTCCCCCTTTCCCCAAACCCTTTCCCACATTGGTTGATTTTTTTTTAATCATAGCTATTCTGACCTGGGTAAGATGAAATCTAACTTATTTTGTTTGTATTTCCCTAATTGTCATGGCCATGGAGGAACACTGCTTACTGCCTTGCTCAGTTTGTTTGTTTGTCTGGTGGGTTTTTTGTTGTGGTTTTTTTTTGAGACAGGGTTTCTCTGTGTAACAGTCTTGACTGTCCTGAACTCACTCTGTAGACCAGGCTAGCCTCAAACTCTCAGAAGTCAACCTGCCTCTGTTTCGGAGTGCTGGAATTAAAGGCATGTACCACCACCGCTCAGCAGTTTGCTTTTTTTATATAACCCAGAACTACCTGCCCAAGGGTAGCACTACCCACAGTGGGTTGGACCCTCCAACATCAATCTTTAATCAAAAAAAAGTACCCACAGACTTGCCTAAAGGTAATTTGATGGAGGCATATTCTTAAATGAGGTTTCATCTTCCCAAATGACCCTTGTTTGTGTCAAACTGCCAACAACAGCAACAACAACTAACCAGCACAAACCATAAACCTGAATAACCTCTTCTATAAATTGCCTTTGTCATGGTCAAGAAAATTCTAGTATCAGTCTTACTATAGATAAACTCTAAAGACATTATACTAAAATACATATCATATAATCAAAAATAATACAGACAAAAAGTAAAATGGTAGTTGTCAGGGACTCGGTGAACATAAAGTTACTTTTTATAATAAAATGTTTCAATTTTATAAGACAAAGAATACCAGAGATAGATGATGGAGGCATGTATGCAACAATATGTGCATAAGACTAAAACTGTATACTCTAAAATGATGAAGCCAGAAGTGGTGGTGAATGCCTGTAATCTCAGCACTAGAGAGGTGGAGGCAGGAAGACCAGGAATTCAAAGTCAGCCCTCAGCCCTTAGATACACAGCAAGTCCAAAGATAGGCTCAGCTAAATGAGACTCCTTTAGTACCTTCACTCATGTGGCCAGCAGTCAATCTTAACAAAGTACTCCTTTCAAATCTGACTATTGCTTGAATAAAGTTTCCTTTCTACCTTTGGGGGAAAGGGAAGATCAAAGTGAATTTTATGTGTATTTTACCACAATCAGAAAACTGAAGAGAAAAATCCCAGGGGCGGGAGCCTCTGTAAATATTGGGAAGATGCATCAATGGCAACTATGGTACCTGAGTTGAACTAAGTCAAAATTATCTAGAAGTTGACAGCAATGGTAGATAAAAATCTGGGTTTTCATAGTAAAACACAGGGCCATAAGCCTAAAATCTCAGCAGTCAGGATCATGAGTCCAGTTTCAGCTACGTAGTGAGACTGTTTCAATAATTATTTTGTTTTTAAATGGATCTTTCACTTGATCTGTAATCATTATCCTATTTCTCAGAAATAAAACAAAATAATGTTTAATTTCAACTTTCCAGACAAAAATTATCAAATGTTTATGATTTTATTTCTTCAAAACTACAAGTAATTTCATATTAGTAATACATATTACATTATTCACATGAGAGTCAGTAAAAGACAACTGGATCTCAGGTACTGTCTTAGATCCTCACTGTCATCCCTAATACCTATGCTGCCATTTCTTTCATGTAAGTCACATCACCGAATACATTATTGTTATTCTTAGCAATAACAATAGACCAAAGTCATTATACATTCCTCAACAACAATATAACATAAAGATCAAAGTTTAAAATAAATGAACTCAAGTTAGTAACAATATATCAGTATTAGCTTACCAAGTGCAAGGAATGTGCCACAAGAATATAAGAAATGGAAGTATGACATGGTATTTCAGTTGATAGCAATTTTTTTTGTAAACCAGAAACTACACAGAGAGCTTATGTATATTTGGAAAAACAAAAATCTGAAATCATGTTGAAGAACTGCATACTGCTTTAAAACAAACTTCTCTGTGGAATTTACTGGCTCAAATATTAATACTAACATTTCTTGTAAAGTGAACTGTGTTCTAGCTATTTCTAAAATTTAAAAACTATAATAATGGCATTTGCCAAAAAGGAAAAAGTATATTAATCCAGAATTCCCTGACTTAAGTGAACTTCAACATTTTTTCTCTAATATTCATTTAATCTTTAGGAAATAGTACTATTCTAAATAAATCAGATTTGTCAAACATACTTAAAGAAATACTAATAGTAAAGTTAGGAAAACTGAATTTGTATTTCCAATCTTACTTAATGTTACTGATAAACTAAACTATCTCCAGACCTTCATTCCTCCATTGAACTAACAGTTTCCTTTTTTGTTAACCAAAAGAAATAGGAGTTCAAGGAAAATGTCTGTAGACAGTTGGTGTGGTTTTTTGATTGTTTTTAGAGAGAAAAAGAATCAGTACAGAAGCAGTGCTCAAAAGGTCCTTCTCAGATGACTGAAGAATTCTTGAAACACAAAGACACAGAAAGGACCAACTCTTATTAAAAGAATCAACACAAGAACCTTTGTTTCTCTATAAATATTCAGAGTTTACTAAGTTTCCTTTTGCTTCTTATTTTCACAGCTGAAGATGCTACAGAAAGCAAGTGGGAAATAGTTCAATGGAAGCCCCCAAGCAGCAATAAAATCTTCCTATGGGGGTTTGCAGATATATAGCCCAGTTGATAAGGTGCTTGCCTTGAATACAGGACAGCCAGGACTATACCCAGAAAACCTATCTTGAAAGAAAAAAAGAAAACAAAATAAAACTGATAAGAGTAGAAACAATTTCCATAGCTAAGAACAATGGTCAAGAAAATGACTACAGATGATTGTCAAGGGATGGGTTCATAGGATCAGCAAGTAGCACTTGCTGCAAAGCCAGAGCCCACATGGTAAGAGAGCATCAACTCTCACAAATTGTCCTCTGCCCTTCACTATGGTACCTGAATGCCCCTGCCCCGCCCCCCCCACACTAGTAATAGTAAAATTTCTAAGTTAAAAAAAGAAAACCAAGTTTGCTTGTTTGCTCTTTGCCTTAAAAAATGACTAGTATGATCTCTGGTTTAGAAATGGCTTTCTCTTACCTATGACATATGAAACAGTATCTACTATGTATAGCCCCCTCCTAATACACAGTACACCAAGACAATAAACCACATTTCATGAAGTCCCCAGAGATCACAGGGCATCTCAAGTTCATGAGACATCTTCAGGATGCTTGGTTGGGCCTTTCCTTCAAACCTAAAAGTAGATCTACTCGCATAAGGCTACCTTTTTTGTTTGTTTTCTGTTTTTCTTTCGAGACGGGGGTTCCGTTGTGTAACAGTCCTAGAACTTCCTTTGTAGACCAGGCTGGCCTCAAACTCACAAGAGATTGCCTGTCTCTGCCTCCCAAGTTCTGGGATTAAGGGCATGCACCACCACCACCTGGTCACATAAAGCTATCTTAGTATGCTCCTCAAATCATGTCCAAAATCTCCAAGAATAGGAAAGTCCAACCTATTAATTCTAGGGCAGATGACAGAGTGACAAAAAAAAGATTCATGTTTAGATTACAAGTTTCTTACATAGATCCCAATGTAAACATCTCCACTCCAAAGTTTAGAATTGACCTGTGGTTTGAAAACCAAGGCCATCAGTATCATGTAGGTGTATGCTTCAAATTCTGGGTGATATAAACAATAGAATTTCAACATGGTACAAGAGGATCTAGGGAAAAGTTCCATGAGTGAGAGAGAGTACTTGCTCTGCAAGCATGTGTGTTCATATCCCCAGCACTGAGGGTGGAGCCAGCCAGATGCTACCAGCTCCCTTGCTAGCCAGCCTAGCCAAAGAAGGTGGATTTCCAGCTCATTAAGAGACCCCCATCTCAAGCCAATAAGGTGGAGAACAATAGACACTGGACTTCCTGATCTGGCCTCCCCCTAACAAACTCAAATGCCTGCACCCATTAACAACCCTCCCTCAAAAAAAAGGCATAGATGTAACAAAATCACTGCATTTACAGAAAATGTAACAATCACCTCTATAGGGAACTAGTCTAAGGGCAACAGTAAAAGTACCAAATTCAGGTTGGATACAGCTTAGAAAGATCACTTAACCTAGCATGTCCAAGGCCTATAGGGACTTCCAGTTCAGAGTGCCATTTTAAAACAGTCTGCCTTAATTCATTCTCCTCCCCTTCCATCCCCGCCACCCACACACATACAAAGAAGAAAAACTACTTTTCACTGTCAGAGATGTTATAAATACTGAACAAAGATAGACAAAGAAGAAGCAAGGTTTAGTGATAAAAGGTCTGTAATTCACTGCTGAGGAGGGAGGACTTGGAGGAACCTGCGGGAATACTGCTACAGAGTTCAAAACTAGCCTGAGCAATTTAGTAAGACATTTTTTGAAATACAAAGCAAAAAAGAGAACTAGAGATACAAGTAGAGGTTCAAGTCCGATCCCCAGTAAAGCAAAAGAACATGTATGTGTACATACACTCCCACATACACAGGCAGATAAACCTTTAACAATCAAGGAAGTAGCAGATCAGTTTAGAATATCTAAAAAGTATAGTTGTATTCTAAATTAGTTAATTTAAAAAAAAAACCAACTGGAAGAAGTTCTCACTAGCCAAATCAGTAACAATGTGACAGCTAGGAGCACTGCTCAGTGGGAGTTGACTGGACTACCATGCTCAATTACCAGCTCTGCATTAAAAATAATGAACATCAAAATTAATGAAAATGAATTATAGCCCTGTGGATAGAATAGGAAACCATGAGTCTAATTATAAGTTAGTTAAAAATTGAATGAAGAAATATTTACATGTTTCAAATCACCTATCTTCACATTACTAATTTACAAATAGGGGAAGAAACCTTGAAAAAAGTCTTGAGAGTCACAATCCTTGTCACTTGAAGTTAGTATCAGTAACGGACAAACTAAATTGCCTGGCACCCAATGCCATGAGAACACAGGAGAGTGTAAATCTCTGATAAGGATACTGAAAAGCTAATCATAACAATCTAATTATGAAACCCAATGTAGGGGGCTGGAGAGATGGCTCAGTGTTTAAGAGCATTGCCTGCTCTTCCAAAG
>LOJH01092982.1:0-11807 GCA_001685095.1 Ellobius talpinus
AAAAAAGTGTCTGAAATAAAAAATAAAAAGAATGAAAAAAATAAAAAAATATTCTATAAAATTTGTTCAATACAACATATAAAATATGCAAAAACCTTAGCAAAATAAAATATGAAAGAAAAAAAAGAACCTGAGTTTGCTCATGTTTCCAAAAGTATATGTGCTTTCTTACTCTTGAAAGGCTTCTTCTAAGTTTTTATGTGTTGTTAGCATTGAACCTTACAAATGAGAAAAATGATGTTCCAGTAAATTGTATGTATTAGTTTCCCGCATTACGTTACCAAGCGAATTGTTTCATAATATATTGACATTTGCAATTGTCATGATTTTTTAGGAGGAAGAAGTAATACAGGGATTTAGGAAAGGTATTGTCTGAATCTCTGCGAGAAACCTTTCAGTCCAGGCCCAAGAGCACATTCCATGTTCAGTGAAGGAGGTTTCTTTTGGAGTTGTCCAGTATAGTCATAAAGATCCCAGGCATGTGGGCTAGAGAGATATGTCTGTTGTTAAGAGCACTTGCTGCTCTTGCAGGGAATCAGAGTTCAGGTCTGAGTACCCACATAGGGGGGCTCACAAACCTCTGGAGTCTCTGGTTCCAAGACTTCCCTCTTCTGGCTTTGTGGGTACCTGCAAGCACATTCATGTTCTCAGATACACACATAAACAGACACATTAATAAAAAGAAAGGACAAAGTAATTTAAATAAAGACCTTGGGTATGGTACTTGAGAGAGGTGGACATGCATTTCACTTGCTTCTTGCAATTTTTTTATAAATGTTTCTTTTAAATTAAATTAAATTATAATTTCTCTGTGTGTGCATGCATGCATACATGTATACTTGTGTGTGTGTGTGTGCGTGTGTGTGTGTGTGTGTTCAGGCTGAATGAAAGAAGGTGCTGTTGAAGCTAATGCCCTTGGCTGCTTTGTGTTACAAACATTGGGGATACACTCTGTTTTCTCTTAAGGTCACATAAGCCTTTTACCCGTTGCAAAACTTGGGCAACACACACATGCAATATTAACATTTTTGTTTATGTCAGCAGAATATCCAACAATTTGGCCAAAACAGATGACTGTTTTGACACATAGTATTTGTAGTCTTCCATTTTTAATTATTTCCCTATATAAATAGATGTCCTATATTGGAATTCCAATGACTCATTTTGTTGACTTGCAGCTTTTATTCTATTTCAATATTGGAATTTTAAAACCCACCTGCTCTATCAGGAGCTATGCATAATGGGACTCACCTTTCCAATACACATCTTGGATGGATCCTGCTAGATTTATCAATAACTCCCCTCAGAGACTAAGTGCTTCGCTGTGACAGATTTTATAGCCATTCAGGAAAAATTAAATGACAAAGACAAGACATCTTGACAAGAGAAAAGGGCTCAGATTTATTATCCATGCTCAGATGGGATTGTATTAAAGCACTATCACTCTTTGTTACTTTATCTGTAAAAATGCAAATGTAACCCTGAAAGATGCCTTCTGAAATCCTGGTGTTTAAAGACAAAATGTGAACTGGTGTGGGTTTCAGCTCATGGGCATATGTGGATTGTTCGTTACAAAGCACAATATCTAAACTTGTAAGATAATGCTTTTACATAGATTGTATTTTTCTTATTTTCATTCATTAATTAACTTATTATTAAGTAGTGAGTAGTTGGGGAGACACACATGTATCATGGCGTATACATGAAGGTGAGGACAGCTTTGCAGAGTTGGTTTTCTCCTTCTACCAAATGAATCCCATGCATCAAAATGAGATGCTCAGGCTAGGCAGCAAGCACTTTTACTTGCTGAGCAATGTAGCCAGCCCTGAAGGATTACATTTTTGCCAGTCCAGATTACTAACATAATGAGAATTTTTAATGCCTTAAGCTCTGAACTGGTTAAGAGTAGGGTTAAGAATAATGTAACCATTCTATTTCTTAGAAAAATGAATGTAGTTTAACATTTACACATTTTAGAATGAGCAATCAGAACATTGAAGCTATGCTGGACAGATTCTAATGACAGTTGTATAAGTAGGGGAATAATTCTTATAATTTTATGCTTACTTCTTCAACTCAAAGAAAATTTCAGATGTTGTAGTCTGACCCAAAAGACGAGTGAACAAGGCATACTCATTCTCATAGGGCCTGTTGTTTCTACATCTCACCTCACAAAGTCATCTCTTCAAGAGGTAGGGCCAGACTTTTCAGACCTGTCTATAGCTTATATCAGTCTTTCCATTACATTCAATCCATTTTATGAGTCTATTTTAGTGCAGCAATTATAACTGCAGTGCATATTAATTGTACAAAGAAATGAGCCTCAATTTTACATATGCTTGTTTATGCCCATATGTATTTTGATTGTCCTTGCTCTCTGTTAGTCTTCGCTGTCCCCTCTACCCCTTTCCATGATTCTTTTACAACAATAGTATTTTGCCTCTTTGTTTTGTGCTTTTCTCCGCTTGCTTTCACACATGAGAGAAAATTATGATTAGTACTCAAATGTTTTATTGATCATGAATATGAATAACTAGACATATCTCCATGGTTATTGTGACAGTACAAAACTCAATATATATCTTGGGGAACATATATATCTGAAAAAGTTACTGGAAGATTTAACAGACTAATTAACACAAAAATTTGGAGGGAAAGTCCAGGTTACAGTAGCATAAATAGAATTTATCTTGGAAAGAGCTTAATCCAGGCTTTGTAAGTGTACTCTTTCAAATTTCCAAGAAACATTGCTGGGGTGGAGAGATGGTTCTGAGGTTAAGAACACTGCCTGCTCTTCCAGAGGTCCTTTGTTTGGTTCCCATCACAAACATGGCGGCTCATGAGCTTCTGTAACTTCAGTTCCAAGTTGTCTGATGCCCTCTTCTGGCCTCTGTGGCATCAGGTTCCCACATGGTTTACAAGGATACATATGGGCAAAATACTCATACACATACAATACAATAAAATAAATCCTAAAAAAATTGAAAAAAAAACAAGAAGTCTGTGCTGTTTATTTCCAGAGCAAAGAGCATGATGGGTAATGTATTGATTGACAAAGCTCTGTGTGTAATAGTGCAGATTAGGATTACAAAACATCAGAGGAGGTGTACTGCAGCTATCTATATTAAGGGTATAACAGGAAAGATATGAAGCATTTATAAAATTCATTTTATTTCTCTATAAAATGAAGGCAATAATTAAGTCTACAAAATAGAGTTATTGTAAGCACTAATTGTAAAATCTTACTTAAATACAGTGTGGAAGATAGAGGACAGTTAAGTAAAATTCACAATATCCATTATGGATCAAATAATAAAAAATTATTATATAAAGCTACTAGTATAATTTTATGTTAAATAAATAAATTTATTTAAATGTATCCTGTGATTCTAAGTCCAATATTCCATGTGTGTTATAAGCACCTAGAGTTTTAAACAATTGACCCACCAAACTAGTGCCAAGACTAGGAAAATACACATAGTGACTTAGCAGTCAATCTAAGAATGTATTATTAGGTTCCACAACAAAAAATGTTGATAAATTGAGTCTAAAGAAAATGGTTAAAGTAGAAGCATACACAGCCATTACTCCTAACAGTTGTGCAAAATTTAAAAATACTGGAAAATGTCACTATTATTTAAAGGCTATGTATCCTCATAGCATTAGTTGATTTAGAAAACAAATGTTTAGTTAGTACTATCTATGATATACACTTTAAGTATAATGCTAAATAAAGTAATGCTCCCCAAATTGTGCAGACCCAAGTCCATAGCATTTGTGAATGTTATCTCAAGCCACAAAAAGGAGTTAGGATTGCAGGTCCAAATAATACTGTCAAGTGACCCTTGTCACATTGCATGGGGTTGATTCAGTGGCAGCATTTCTGAAAGAAATGGGAGGGCAGAAGAGCAGGAATGAGAAAGACTTCACCCACCCTACCGACTTAAAAGTATTTATTCTTAGCTGGGTGGTGGTGGCACACACCTTTAATCCAAACACTTGGAAGGCAGACACAGGTGGATTTCTGTGAGTTTGAGGCCAGCCTGGTCTACAAAGTGAGTTCCAGGACATTCAGGGCTGCAACGTCTCAAAAGACAGAGAAACTGTGTCTCAAACACACACACACACACACACACACACACACACACACACGTAGGAGGAGGCCACTAATTAGTTCCCAGCCACTTAGCCCCAAAATAATCACATAGAAACTGTATTAATTAANAAATAACCAGGCTAGCTAAAAATAAAACAATTATATTTTTATTTATTATAAGGGGAAAACTCACAAAACAGGAAAGAGAAGTCTAAGCTCAGCTGTGCCCCATGGGAATCACACAAAGACTGTATTAATTAAAACACTGCTTGGCCCATTAGCTCTAGCTTCGTATTGACTAACACTTATATCTTAATTTAACCCATTTCTAGTAATCTGTCTATCACCATGTGGCTGTGTCTTACTGGCTAAAGTTTCGGCGTCTGTCTCCATGAGGGCTACATGGCTTCTCCCTGACTGGGGCCTTCTTCCTCTCAGCATTCAGCTTAGTTTTCCTCGCCTAGCTAAGTTCTGCCCTGCTATAGGTCCAAGGCAGTTTCTTTATTCATTAATGGTAATCATAGCACACATCGGGAAATCCCACATCACACACACACACACACACACACACACACACAATTCTACTTCATTTCATCCCTTATTAACCCATATAGTATCCAATTTTTCTCCCAATTAAACCATTCTTCCCAGGAAGTACACTTCTGACTCTCACGTTTCTGTGTTAGGGCATGTGTATGTGCACACAAGTGCATGTGTGTCTGTGCATTACCCAGTGAGTTTAAATAGAGTTGCTTTCATATGAGTGAGAGATTAGTTACTGTACTATGGGCAGCTTATGGGCTACACCACTAGAAAAACTAATACTCATTCCTTAAATCACCATTAGCTGTCATTTTATTTTTGTATAGTATCATAAAGCAGTTTTAAATTCAATATGTATTCACTTGAAGGCAATTAGTGAGTACTCTTAAGAAAAAATAATAACTACTTTGAAGTAGCAAAAATTGAGATAGGTTTAAATATCCAAAGTAGAAAATTGTACCCAGTCATATACCAGGCAAAATAAAAATTTATACACAGTTATCCAAGTATTAAGACAAATACAGAAGTTGACAAAGGATCAAGACAGTTCAAGGGTTCCTTTCTGCTGTGGCCCATACCTTGTTGCCACATCAGCCTATGAGCATGGGCTGCTGTCTTGTTTCACTGAAGTGTGTGAAGGAAGAGATAGAGATGAATCGAAGGCTGGATTATAAAAGATTGCATAATTGCGACACTTTGGTAACTCATTCCAGGGTGCCCTGAATTTTATCCCCAGAACTCAGATATAAATCTCTGGATATGGTGATTTGTGATGATAGTGCCAGTCTATCTTACTTGAAGAATTACAGTCCACTGAGATACCATTTCTAGAGAGAGAAAAACGAATAGACATAGAGACAAAGATAGAGCAATAAAATATAAATAGAGAAAAGACCTTGAGGAATTACACCGAGTGTTCTCCTCTGACCTCTTTATGCATATAGTACAGCTTTATCTTCCTACATATATCCATATACAAAATGATTTACGCCATCTGTGTCCCTGTGGGCATTGTTAGCAGCCCTATGTGATCAGATCCATGCTCAAGAGGTTCTGAGAAGCCAATATAGGGGGAAACTGAAGTTTCCAATCAATACTTAAGTAAGTGAGCACCAGCGAATATCATCCAAGCCCCTACTTCAGTTTCCTGCAGTCTCAGGAGAGATCCTGAGGGAGAGACACCAATCTAATGTCTATGAGTGCCTGGTACACATAATTTGTGTGCTATTCTAGATGATTGTTGTTTTATGTTCTGGGTGACCTGATATAGAGCATATAGTTACCTCAAGGAGAAATAGTGTGTAATTATTAAGCTCATATTCTTAAAGGCTTGTGGAACTACAGCACTCATGTGAGTTAGTGTCAAGATGAAGAGAATGTTTAAAATCATCATATAGAATTTTATCTGCAATATGATCTCCAGTTAAATTCGTCTTTGCTTATATAAATTGAGAGAAAGCACACTCAGTGTACAGTAATGGTACATGTATGATAATCTCCCATTTTAATTTTATTTGGATTCCTAGTCTTTCTTCTCCAATTTTCTGAAACATATATACATAGCTTTTATAATCAGAAAACAATTCACATGTAATTAATTTGAAAAATAATCAAATATTTTATAATCAAAGATGCAAGATTAGTTAAAATCTTAGTTTTGAGGCTGGGGAGATGACTCAGTTATAAAGTGCATAAAGTGCTTGCCTTGCAAGAATGAGGATCTGAGCACCTACTTTGAAAAAGCTGAGGATCCCTAGCACCTACTATGAAAAAGCTTGTAATCCCAACTGATGAGGCTGAGACAATCCCTATGGCTGCCTGGGAAGGCCTACCATACTTGGTGAGTTCTGGGATAGTGGGACATGAATTCTACTTGAGAAATGACACTGGAGGTTGCCCTTTGGCTACAACACGCAGATTTACACACACGTGTTGACATTTACCACCCCCACACTCTTACAATGCCTATGTCACATACATACACTAAAAATTATTTAGTTTTTCTAAGAATTTATATTCTCTCTCTCTCATTTATGAATCATCTTCTATAAAGCCAATTCATACTTGTTTTTTCTCATGGGTATTATTTCATCTAATAATCCCTTTAATAATGTTATTTCAAGATACTGTTTTTTTTCCAATGGTAATTTTGTCCTTGAAAATTATTATGCCATGTGAACAACTGGCAGGAAGAAGTGAAGGTGTCTGCTTTCTTTTTAAGTTTCAACAAATATTAGAGAAAGAAACATGGAGACAATTTCCCAACTGCCTTTATTTTGGCATTAACAGAGAGCACCATGCGTATGGTATATAGGGTCTAGGGTCTCATAGGCCTGAGATCATTCATTCTTTCCTTTATACTTGAACATACCTTTTACTGCATATTCTTTATATGCTAAGAACTGTTAATGTAGGTCTTTGAGAATGTTGGGACTTCTTTCAGCCCATGTGTGTTTGACTCAAAGACTTAGTTGCGAGCCAATCACTGGTCACAAAATGTCAACAGAGACTGTGGCTCTCAATCTCATTTACTTTGATGGTTAGCAATGTGTACGCACAAGCATGCATGCCAAGCAAAAGCAGACATTAATAAAATAATTAAGGAATAGTGAGGAGTAGCTGGTTGTAGGGGTCCAAAGGAGAGGCGAGGTAAATATTGATGACTGCAGGTTTAGAAGTATTTAGAAGAATTGATCCTAGGAGGACTTCTTAAACCAGTGACGAGGGAGACAGGGATGGTGTCAGGCCATGGGAAAACTGTTGTCAAGATCACAGCATCAGCCTGGCCCGCAAGCAGTTCTGAATTTACCTGGATTTATTTCTATTAGCCATTGACCAATGAGCATTTCAAAGGCATATATCATTGAAGACTCTTCCAGTACCAGTAGCCAGCTGTCAACATGACAAGAGAGTCACACATGGGAGGAGAGTCAAGTCAAACCATGAAGAAAGGTAACAGAAGTGAGCTTGGTGGAGTACATCTAGCTTCTGATTTTTATTGTCTACTTCTCTCTGTTCTCTCCTTTGACTGACCTTCTCAAGGGTGATAATAGGAAATATGCACTTGCTTTCGTAGACATTGTTTCTATGTATGCATCTAAATAGCAGCAATGACCCCAGTGTCCTGAAATTTGTTGTCTATCCTTCCTGAATTCTACATGAAGATCAGCTCGTCGCAAATTCAGATGGCCTCGCTGTGCAGTTACATAATTTCCATTTTTGTTCTTCCTAGAACATGTGCTCAAGGAAGTATGAGACCACCCTTTCTATGTGGCATATAAAGAGCTGTATGTGGCATAATGCCAGACATAATGAAGACCCCGAGTAAGGTAGCATCTATCCATTATGATTATTCTGTGTGCATCCCAGCACTGTAACAATGTTTAATCATGAAAAAGAATAATCCTCTCCCTTTCTACCCTCCCTTCTGCCCTCCCACACTTCTAATTTACTCAAGAGATCTTGTCTTTTTCTCCTTCCTAGGCAGATCCATGTATTTATTAGGGTTTTCTTTGTTGTTGTCTAGGTTCTCTGGGGTTGTGGACTATAGGCTGACTATTCTTTGCTTTATGTCTAAAAGTCCCCTATAAGTGAGTACAGTAAGGGGAGAAGAGAAGAAGGAAGGAGAGTGGAAGAAAATGTATAGCTCAATTAAAAACAATAAAGTATAAAATAAAATAAAAAGAATAATCCTCTTTGGGCTCTTCATCAACCAGTTAGTCCTGTGTTCTTCCTGGCCTGCTAAGATCTGAGAGATGTGTTGGCCATAGCTATGTGACAGGGCCATCTATAACCTGTGCCTTTCGGACAAGCATATTTCTTTCCTGTGGATTTATCCAGCATGGTTGTAATGGCTCAGTAACAAACATGTGTATGCATGAATTGATAGAAGGAAGAGGCAACTATGAGTGCTAGAGGCAGCAAAGGGAGAGAAGAGTAGATGCCAAGATTCCCCTTCCATCATAATAAGCACTAATTGAATGTCTTGTTTGAAAAATATGTAAAATTATAAAGACATCATCACTCAAATGGTTTGGCCGGAATCTTGGTCAGATGGTTTCAGACATGATGCATAAGCCGGTTAAGGTGTATTATATATTTTAAAATATTGATTTTTTTAGATTGATCAAGTGTTATAGGATTTTTCTAAGACCAGCCCTCAATAAAGTATCAGATACATGTCTGTTCCACCTACACTTTGCATAGCTCTATGGCTCTCTCCCCTCCTCTGGCCTCTCCGCTCCTCCCATCTTTTCCCCTCCCCTCCTATCCTCTCCTAACCTCAGAGAACTTTGTTGTAGGTGACATAGAGGAGCTGTGACTTCCACCTTTGTTCCTCTAAATGACAACATCAGGTTAAACAAAACTGACTAACTCTGAAGCAAGAACAAAGTCTCACATCTGCTGATACATGAGTTCTGCTTTCCTTGTGGCATTAAGGCCCTTGGGCAGGTGCAGTAGAGGAAGCAGAGAGAAGAAAAACTTAGTCCCTGCTCTCCATTAGGAAGAAAAGAAAACTTTTGAGATGCCAAGGAATAGGTGAGTAAGTTTCAACAAACTTATTGCACAATTACTGCTGGTTAACTGACCACTTTTAACTATATTACATTATTGTCTTGATAATATTTTGAGGCAGTACAAGCTGGAATGCCATGGTTCATTTAGGTGTCAGCTTGACCAGGGTAAGGGTCTCTGGGGAAGCATTATTCCTGGGTGTTTTGGAGGGTGTTTCTGGAGACTGGCATTTGAATCAACAGGCAGAACAAGAAAAACTGCTCTCAGTAGTGTTCTCAGTCAGCGCGTGCTCTGTTGGAAATCTGTATAGGATCAAAAGCAGAGGAGAGGCAAGCACCTCTGCCTCTGGATCCGGGGCATGCCTCCTCCACTTCTCTTTCGCTATCAGGCTATCAGCAGACCTGCAGGACTTAGAGCTCAAGAATTTGCAGTGTTGACCTTGTTTCTCTAGCCTTATCCTTAAGCTAGGAGTCACACTATTGATTTCCCTGGTCCACAGGCTGTAGTGCTCAGACTGAACATGTGCCTTGGTTTTTCTGCATCTTTAGCTAGGGGATTAGGTGGTGTATCATAGAATTTCTCTGCCTGTTTATCTCTGTGAACCAACATCTGTGACAAATCCTCCTTCTATATTCAGTTGGTTCTGTTTCTCTGGAAAATCCTAGCTGCTGCAGACATTGATCATCACCCTGCTAGAAAGCAGTTTCCTCTGATCTCATCTAGGTGACACCAAATAAATCAATTGATTTGTGATGAAATATGACAAACAGAATCATGGTAAATGGAAGCATGGTGATGGCTGGGTTAATGACCCTGGAAGACAGATAAAAATGAGGGTGTGGAAATTTACCCAGGTTTAAAGAGCAAAGTGAAATCATTATTCTGTGGCCGTTTACTCAGCACTGACTTGAATTCTTTGGAAAATATTATATGAAGCAAGATTTACTATAACCAGACATATTTTTTTAGAAGCAATAACATATTATAAATGAAATTAATTGTTGTAGATATTGGGAGGAAAGCAAATATTGAGAGGACAAAATTCAATATTGTACTGTTTAGAGTTTTATATTTAAGAACTGGTGGGTGATTATAGCGAAGTTCAACATTATTCTGAGAAAAGTATGACATTTCAGAAAGAAAATAAAACATGCATTGTAGCTGGAAAAAGCAGGAATCAGGCACAGAACATTTGTGTGGAGATTGTTTGATTAACAATTATTTAGACTGGCTTGTGCAGGGTCACTTCAGGGTAGACCTGCTCCCATCCCAGGTCTCTTAGAGGCTTTGCACATTGTATGTTAGCTTTTCTCCATGCAAGTCCTCTGTAAAACAATAAAGAATAAATCCTGGATGACAGATGTTACGTCTGAACTTGGGGAAACCATCAAGTGTTAGTTATGCTTGCCAATACCAGTAATTAATTCCATTCACACCATAGGCTAACACAAGCAAAAATTCCTTATTTGGTTGTTGGATGGGATTTTAAAATATTGAATTAATGGATGAAGTGAGAAAACAGAGCTATTAATAGAGATCTTTGGAAAAACTGGGAAGATAACACATTTTCCACCATCTAAGTCTACCTAGCATGTGTAACAGGAGACAGGTTCTGTTGTCAGGTTGTATATTCAGTCAGCAATGAAACAGAAATCAGCCCACTCTTGCTGGCTCAGCTGTGAAGATCTGGAGCTTAACCAATATGGTTAACTACGTGTTTGGATTGTTTAACTTCTTTGATTAAAATATAAGTTTTTATTAATCATATTCTCTTTCCCACTGCATTACAGCTGATATACCCATGATTGCCCATACTGCCAGGTGGAAAACTTAATCATAAGACTAACTTTATGGCTACATTTAATACCCAGACAAGAGGGTTCAATGTCTATTTGAAACAATCTGGATGCCTGAGTGTTTGATATTAGCATTTAGTGACCCTAATTTTTAGGAGGAGGCTGCTTGTTGGTTCCTGGCTGCTCAGCCCCGAAATAATCATACAGAAACCATATTATTTAAATCACTGCTTGGTCCATTATCCCTAGCTTCTTATTGGCTAACTTTTAACCCATTTCTAGTAATCTGTGTATCACCATGTGGCTGTGGCTTACCAGGTAAAGCTCTGGCGTCTGTGTCCAGTGGAGCTACATGGCTTCTGCTTGACTCTGCCTCCTTTCTCCCAGCATTCAGTTTAGTTTTCCCCACCTACCTAAGTCCTGCCCTATCAATAGGCAAAGACAGCTTCTTTTCTTTATTCACCAAGGGTATTCACAGCATACAGAGGGGAATCCCACATATCCCACATCACTAATCTATTTAATCTATTAGCCCATTTTGAATAGGTTTTTTTGGTTTTTTGAGACTGAACTAATCTTTAAAAAGAGACTTGTGACATGTGTAGTCTAAAGTTAAGGCATTTAGCTCATGAAGCCACCTGGTGCCCTGTAAATGACACTTTGAGTTTCATTCTGCCATCCAAGTTCATCTGCCAAAGCCTTTTATCATTTATTTATTTATTTATTTATCTATTTATTTATTTATTTATAATTAAAAATTACCACCTCCTCCCCTCCTCCCATTTCCCTCCCACTCCCCCATGCCCTTTCCCCCTCCCTCTACAGTCCAAAGAGCAGTCAGGGTTTCCTGCCCTGTG
>LOJH01093086.1:0-12803 GCA_001685095.1 Ellobius talpinus
CTGTAAAGATTTGTCACTTGTATTGGTTTAATAAAATGTTGATTGGTCAGTAGCTGGGCAGGAAGTATAGGTAGAGCAACCAGAGTAGAATTCTGGAAAGAGAAAAGGCAGAGACATGGTTGCAAGCCAGATGCAGAGGAAACAAGATGAGAATGACTCACTGAGGAAAGGTACCAAGCCACGTGATTAAACATAGACAAGAATTATGGGTTAATTTAAGTTGTAAGAGCTAGTTAGTAATAAGCCTGAGCAATAGGCCAAACAGTTTATAATTAGCATAAGCTTCTGTGTTTTTATTTGGAACTGAACGGCTGTGGGGCCGGGTGAGACAGAAATTTCCATCTATAGTTATTATATCTAATAGTACTCTTATAAAGCAGTAGGCATCCATATGTGTTTTCTTTTTAAGATTTATTTATTAATTATGCATAGAGTGTTCCGCCTGTATGTACACCAGGTCTCATTACAGATGGCTGTGAGTCATCATGTGGTTCCTAGGAATTGAAATCAGGAACTTTGGAAGAGCAGTCAGTGCTCTTAACCGCTGAGCCATCTCTCCAGCCCCCCATATGTTTTTTTCAAATCATCCTTAGTGCTAATTACCCTTTTCCCAGCCTCCTCCTCTGCCCTACCTTCCCATGTTCCTTCCTATTTAAATCTGACCCCCATTATTTCCCCTTTCCTTCTCATACCACCAATTCTACTATCCCCCCTTTAAAGATCTCCTCCCCTAGAATCTTGTTCTGTCTCCTGACTTCTATAGGTATTTACAGTAAACACACAGACCTGAAGATTCAAAGCTAGGATCCTGGAGAGAGAGGAATGTGTGCCATTTGTCATTCTGGGTCTGGGGAAATTCTCTCAGCATAATTTTCTTCAGCTCCATCCATTTCCCTGCAAATTTCATTTTTCTTTACAGTTGAATAATATTCCGTCGAGTATTGATATCACATTTCCATTATCCATTCATCACCTAGTGGACTCTATGCTGCTTCCACTTCCTTACTATTGTGACTAGGGCAGCAAAGACCATGAAGATGTAGCTATCTCGAGAGTACAACTAGACTTCTTGGAGTATTTGCCCAGCCGTGTAAAGACTGGGTAATGTGGCAATTCTATTTTTAGCTTGCTGAGAAACTTCACACCAATTTCCATAGTGGCTGCACTAGCTTGCACTCCCACAAACAGCAAGTAAGTGTTCCTTTTTCCCCCATCCTTGCATTGCGGTCATTGGTTCTCTTGATCATAGCTATTCTGACTGGGGTAAAGGAAATCTCAAGGTAGTTTCAATCTCCATTTCCCTGGTGACTAAGGATGTGGACACTTCTAAAAATAATTTCTTAGTCACTTGTGTTTCTTCTTTCGAAAACTCTCTGTCCACTTTCATGGCCAGTTCCTATTGGGCTGTTTGCTTTCTTTCTTTCTTTCTTTTTTTAGACAAACTTTTTTTTGTTTTGTTTTTCAACACAGGGTTTCTCTGTAGCTTTGGTGCCTGTCCTGGAACTAGCTCTTGTAGACCAGGCTGGCCTCAAACTCACAGAGATCCGCCTGTCTTTGTCTCCCGAGTGCTGGGATTAAAGGCGTGTGCACCACAGCTCAGCTGTTTGCTTTCTTGATGTTTAATTTTTTTAAAAAGATTTTTGTGTGTTCTCGACACTAAATCTTTGTCAGGTGAATAAATGACAAAGATTTTCTCCCATTCTTTAGACTTTCTCCTCAGTCAGCTACCAGTTTCCTTTGTTCTAAAGAAACTTTGTCATTTCAAGATGTGCTATTAGTGATTGTTGATCTTCTTTCCTGCATGGATCTTCTTTCCTTTTCTCTTCGGAAACCCCATTCTGAGACTATGTCCTATAGTGTACTCCCTACTCTTTCCTCTAAGTTTCCAATCTAACATTGGGGTCTTCGATTCATTTGGAATTGATTTACATACAGTGTGAGAGAATAGGATCAAGTTTCATTCAATACCCAGTTTTCCCCGCACTACTTGTAGAAGATGCTGTCTTCTCTCTAATGTATATTTTTGTCATCTTTGTTAAAAATTGGGTGGCTGAAGGCGCACGGAGTTATATGTAGATCTTCAGTATTCTTCCTCTAATCCACTTGTCCGATTTTGTGTGGATGCCATGCTGTTTCTTCTACTACAGCGCTCTGTGGCATAACTTGAAGTCTGGTTTAGTGCTGCCTCTAGCAATGTGTCTACTGTTCAGAATCATCTTTTATTCTCCAGGGTCTTGCATACTTCCAGGCGAACTTTAAGATTATTTGTTCAATGTATGTGAGAAAGTGTGCTGGGATTCTTCCAAGGATCGCTTTTGATAGTCTGGTCACCTTCACAATATTAACTTGACCATCTGTGAGCATGGGAGTCTTGCCATCGCCTGGGTCCTTCACACTTTTCTCCCTTTCGTATCTAAGAGTTTCCAGTTCATATGCCTTACGCTTCCTTGTTTGGGTTTAGTCCAGGGCATCTTACTTTAAACTGATGGGAATGGGGTCATTCCCCTGATTCATTTCTATGTCTGCTGAGACTTGCTTTGTGTCCTCGTATATGATCTGTACTGGAGAAGGTTCCATGGACTGCTGAGAAAAAGGGGTATGCGTCAGTGTTCTGCATTTCTATAAATGTTTATTAGATCCATTCCACCAACCATGTCATTTAATTCTAATACTTTCTTAAAAAAATTAGGTCAGTTTTACTTTACATGCATGAATGTTTTTCCTGAATGTACAAGTGTGCGTCACATGCATGCCTGGTGCCCACAGAGGTCAAATGAGGACATCAGATCCCCAGAGCTAGAGTTATGGATGATTATGAGCCACCATGTGGGTACCAGGAGTCAAATCTCAGTCCTCTACAAGGGCAGCAAGTAGTCTTAATTACTGAGCCATCTTTCCCGCACATAAGTCTAGTACTTGTTTACTAAATTTGTGTCCAGTTGATCTAATAGCAAAAATTGAGTCCTGAAATTACTATGACAGTGTTGAAGCTAATGTGACTTTAAATCTAGTACTACTTATGCATTTATGTATGTATGTATTTATTTATTTATTTATTGGTTTGAGATTTTCTTGAGACAAGTTCTCATTATGTAGCTCTGGCTGTCCTAGAACTCACTATGTAGACCAAGCTGTCCTCGAACTCATGAAGATCCACCTGCCTGGGATTAATGGTGTATGTCACTATGCCCCGCTAAATCTAGCACTATTTTAAATGAAATTAGATGAGCCTGGGTTTGTTGCATATGTATTTAGAATTGTAATTTCCTCTTGATGGATTGTCTTGTTGATCAACATGCAGTGACCCTCTATCCCTCTTCTGGCTAGGTTTGGTTTGGGGTCTATTTTGTTAGATATTAGGATAGCAACAACACATGCTTGTTTGGTGGTTCCATTTGCTTGCAATACCTTTTCCATCCTTTGACCATAAGATAGTGTTTATCTTGGATGACGAGGTGTAATTCTTGGAAGCAGCAAAAAGGATTCTGCTTTCCAGTCAAGCCTTCTGCTAGTCTATGTCTATTTTTTCTTTTGCCTTCAATTATGGCAGACAATTTTTGCAGTTAGATGAGACCGGGCTGACAGCTGTGATCTTTCAGAATTTGAAATGCATCATTCTAAACTCTGTTCTTGCTTCTATGACTTTGAAAAAAGCTAGCAGTTATTCTGATGGGCCTGCCTTTATAGGTGACCTGACCCATCTCTCCTGCAGCTTACCATAAACCTTCTCTGCTCCGCTTCACTGGGACATGTTTTAACTGGAATATAATGTAGAGTTTCTTTCTTGGCTCTGTCTGTCTGATGTTCTGTGTGTTTCTCATGGTTGGTCCATTTCTCTTTCCTAGAATGAAATTTTTTTCTATGATTTTATTAAAAATATTTTCTATGCCTCACTTTCTTCTATGTCTTCCATTAGTAAACTTTGCCTTTGTATGTTATCCTAAAGTTCTTGCCTGTTCCATTGCTGTTTTTAAAAAAAAAAAAAANAACTGTCACTGACTTTGACTGAAGGATCCAATGTCTCTATTTTGCCTTCAAATCCTGATGTTCTGTCTTCCACAGGGTCCATTACAGGTGAGGCTTTCTTTCCACTGAATACTTTTATTTGCCCTACTGTGTTTTACATTTTCCTTATCATCTTGGTTTGGGTTTTCTTCAGTATTTCTACATCTTTATTGAATTCTAATTTCATATTATGAATTGGCTTCTTTATTTCATACAGTGGGTTTTGTTCTTCAGGAAAAATTTATCCTTCTGAACTCTGCATCTGTAATTTTACGTAAGTCATTTTCTCTGGGTGATGTTATGATGGGACTGGTAATTTTGGGAGGAGCCATGTTGCCTTGGGTTGTCATGTGATTTCTGTTTTTGCTGGAGTCTGCCCATCTGGAGTTATATTGTTTATTAAGATTGTTGTTGTTGTTGTTGGTGGTGGTAGTGAAGCTATTCTTTTGAGGTTGCCGCTCTTCTTTCAAGTGGAGGGATATGCAGAGTTCAGGAGCGACTAGACTATAGTGTAATTGTGGTATGTTCTTCTATTAGATTGCTGTCCCAGGCGCCAGGTTCCATCTCCAGTCCATTCCTATGAGTTGTGTACGGTCTGCAGTAACAGTCTTAATTCAGCAGTTTAACCCACTCTGATAAAACAGTAGCCGACAACTACAAGAGACACTTAGTAAGTATCGATTGTTTTAGGGAGCAAAAAACTCTTAGTGCTTTTTTTTCCTAGTATGTTCATTATGGTGGGCAGGAATGGAAAAGAAAAGAAAAAGGAGCAAGCAATGATAGACTAGAAATTTGTATTGGGTTGCTAGTGGGAAACGGAGTCAGGGGACATACATAGGAGCTGTAATAATTAAGGCAAAGGGAAAATGGGGACGTGTTCAAGTTTTGGTTAACAGTAGACTAAAAAGAGATGATAAAGGCATGTACCCCAATATCATAAACCATGTCAGCCTCTGAACTTCAGGAGATATAACAGTAAGAGGAAAGAGTATTAGGGAAGAAAAAGGCAGGAGCAATAGAGAACATAGTGCTAGCCTGCTGCCTTGACCTGAGGAGCTGTATTGGTAAGGACTCACTGCAGAGAGAACCAGAGCTGGGCAAAGACAGAGGACAGCAATGGCCTGGATGCTGTTTCTCATCTCCGGTCCCTGAGCCCCTCTACACTGTCCTCCTGGTCCCACTCCTGGCTCTGCTCCATATTGATCTTTACCAGTCCTGTTATTTCCTTGTGTGTTCTCAGCTCTAATTCTATGTGGGGTTTTCTTCTAGAACTACTTGGTTATCTTCTGTGAGCTCTGGACACCCGGGCTGGGCAAAATCGGCCTGGCTGGAGCCGCTGCAATCCCGAAACCCCGGCAGCAGAGAGATGTGTGACGTGCCACACTGTGTGAAGTCATGTTTGATTCCCACAGGCTCACGGTTTCCCACTGAGGCACTGATGATTGTCCTGGTGGCAGACACCAGGGACCTCATCTATAAACCCTAGTCGGTGGAATGTTTCTATATTTCCTGGAAGAGATATTTTAGCCTGGTTTGCAATCACCACCAGTGTCTGCAGGATTCTGCTGCAGCTGCCACTGAACTGGGCGCAATCTCGACAAATCCAGGTCTGCTCTTGGTATGTTTATTTTTAAGTTAGAGCAAGTATTCAGATATCAATAGATTATTCTTATTCCTTTTTCACATATTAAAACTCTGTTATGCCCCCACCATTTTCTAAGTGTGGGCTAGGCCTGCCAGAGATGTTCTAGGTTCTAAACCTCAGGGTAAACTAGCTGGGTTGTAGATTATACATAGGTTGTAGATTATACATAGGTTGTAGATTATACATAGGCTGTAGATTATACATGTTGCAGATTACACATAGGTTATATATTATAGATAGGTTGTAGATTATAGATACATTGTATATTACACATAGGTTGTAGATTATAGATACACTGTAGATTACACATAGGTCATAGATTGTAGATAGGTTGTAGATTATACATAGGTTGTAGATTATGCATAGGTTGTAGATTATGCATAGTGCTATCTCTACTAGGTACTGTAGCTCCCAGTAGCTAGATATGCTTCTGCTGAATCAGCAATTCAGGAGATGTTCCCTAAAAATCTGCATTTTTTCCAGCTAAGGGTTCTTCTGCACAACAGCTTCTGTGAGCCACTGTTTAGAAGCACATTCTCGGTGCAGGGTTCTATATCCCAGTGGCTTCAACCATCATCTGTACGCCAGTAACTGTTAATAAAAACTTCCCCAAGCTGCATACCTCCATGGCTACCTGAAACGGCTTGAAGGCATCTCAAAATCCAAGCAGTTCGCCCAGGCCTCACCCCTTTGTTTTCTCTTTGGGGCTTTGTCTCTGTTCACAGCACCACCAGGCACCCAGTTCAGCCAAGGGAGAAACCTGGGAGACGGTCACTCCGCATCCCTCCCCTGGTCTTCTATGTCCTGTCAGTCACCGAAGCCTCCTCATCCCACTGCCAGCATCTTGACAAGGATGCGCCTCTTCCTTACCTCAGCTACCTCCTCCCTTGGTCAGGTGACACAAGTAACCTTGACAACCCCTGACAGTCATCTCAACTCTACTCTCGCCACAACACCAAGTCCATTCTTTACCTAACAGCAAAAGAAACTTTTCAGTTTCCTTTTTAAAAAAAAATTTTTTTTTGAGACATTGTTTCTCTGTGTAATAGCCTTGACTATCCTGGAACTCACCCTGTAGACCAGGCTAGCCTTGAACTCACAGAGATCTGCCTGCCTTTGCCTCCTGTGTGCTGGGATTAAACATGTGCACCACTGCCTGAATCAAATACTTAATTGAAACTTTTTGAAACAAATACTTAATTCACAAAAATCTGCTAAGAACCACTCAGCCTTCTTAGCATGTCCAATGTCGTATCCCCCCACCTGACCCCTCCCACTTTTCCAATCCCAATCCTTGCCTGTGAACACTGCTCACTTTATAGAACATGCTGTCTCTATGCCCTTTTTGCATGGGCTGTGCATGCTCCCTGCACATGATCTGCCTCCTCCTCTGGCTGTCCATGCTCCCTGCACATGATCTGCCTCCTCCTCTGGCTGTGCATGCTCCCTGAACATGATCTGCCTCCTCCTCTGGCTGTCCATGCTACCCTTCAAGTCTCAGCCAGTTGTCAGCATCATCCCGAAGGGACTTCACGAACTGCCCCGACTAAGCAAGCAACTCCCACTAAGCGCCCAGTGCTGTAAACTCTCTACACAGTAGTATACACAACAGATAGGGGCCACACAAAGCCGTTCATTCGGGACAAACTCCAGGAATGTAATGAGAGAGCAAGTCTAGACCCTGGCTGTATGGTGAGTGTCGTCACATTAAATCTGGCCTGCACAAAACAATGCCTGCGAAATGGCCTTCCTTCGACTTGAACACACACACAATTTTAAATTCAGAAAGTCAGATGGCATCAGCATTTGTATTTTATACACCTGCTGCTGTGGCAAATAGTGTCACAGTCACCAGCGTAGCTTTCTTGACAGAAGCAAGACTCATAGCTAGCTAGATGTTTTTCCCCCCGCATTAAAAAAAANCCTCAGCTGCACAGGAGGTGCAGTGGCTGAAAGCTTGCTAGAATTGGGGATGATTGAAATGGAAAAACTTTTGGCAAGAAGATTGAAATTTTATATTTTCTGTGCGCTGTGACGTTCAGTCTAAATCACAGCTGCCTGTACTCAACTGCTCCCAGGGATGGAGGCCGCCTGCGAGTTCCCCAGCAGCTTCCCTGGAGCACAAGACTCAATTTCAGTCACCAAGCACCCAGCACGGTGTTTTTTCTTGTAGCATAAACATTAAGAGCATAGACTTTGGTGCCAAAATGCTTCCTTTAGTTCCCCGATGCCTAGTGCTAGGCAACAGCCCACTAGTCGTCCAGTAGCTAGCTTCCTTGCCTGAAAATGAGAATACAATAGGAGCTAGTTCAGAGTTTTGTTGCGAGAATTAAGTGCTGAATTACACGTTGAGTGACTGGCGTAGAAGCCCTGCAAACATTGGCTGTTCTTACTACTCGACATATCTAGGGATGCAGAAACCGGCGTGAAACAGAACAGAGCTGACCGAAACGGGGTTTACCACGTAGTTTTAAAACCTAAGAATTCACCACAGCTTACCACAGATCGACACCAGAGCTCACACACTGGATTTGAACCCATGCAGTTAGTGTCCCGAGATCAAGTTCTGAGCCACTGAGAAGTAGCCCATCTTCACATCTTTCCCTTTAGGGGAATGGAATACCTGGGTTGTGAGGGAGAAACTGCAACAAAAGGACGTGGCAAAGACAAAGGAAGAAAGTATAAATAAAACAAGGTCAGGCTTCCAGCTTCTTAGAAGACAGAAAGTGACAGGTATCCCTTTAGCCCCCCCNCAGGCAGCCATGAAAGAAGCCACCGTCTTTGAGGGCACTTTGCTTTGAATTCAGCAGGCTGGGTAGAAATCAAAATCGCCGCTAAGAACTTCAAAGGTCTGACAAGCCACTCAGATCCAAATATGAAGCAGAAATGACAGACATAAAGAAAGCTGCCTAGTGCAGCAAGGCACAGACTGAGCTCTGGAATCAGACGGTCTGCAGCTCAAGCCCTTACTTGGCTCTGGTCTGTGTTATCTATAAAACAGGAATAAGAAGCTCCTAGGAAAAACGGGGCAGATATGCTTTCATTGGTGGAACAGTACATTGGTTCAATCTCTACAGAGGCAATTTAGTAAGACTGTACTGTCGTTTATTTAATTAAATAACCTTACACGGCACTAAAAATTGCACCAAAAGTGTACTCTCCCAGGTACTGTGCAAATATTTATCAATTCTGTGGAAGGTTTTTTGTAAAAATAGTGGTGACCAATAATTCACCAACACAAAACGGACTCATCCAGGTGTGTGTTTGTTGGGGGGGATTTTTGTTTCATTTGTTTCATTTTTGGTATGCTTTTGTCTTGTTTGTTTTGATTTTCATGTTTTGTTTTGTCTTTGTCTTATTTTAGAGCGGTTGGGAGAGAACATGAAGTTGAGTGGATGCCGAGGTGAAGAGGATCTAAGAGGAGTTGGGAGAGGGGAAAGAAAATGATCAAAATATATCTTATGAAAAAGATACATTAAAAAATATGACAGCGATGAGACTCTGTCACTGTGTCCTTGCCGTTGGGGAGTTCCCATCGCTGATTCTCAGTGTGGCCTTGTGACTTGCTTTGTCCAACAGCAAAAGAACACAAGCAACGGTCTGTATAGTGCTGTGCCACCCCTGGGAGCTGCACACCCACAAGTCAAGCTATAACACCTCGAGGTCACCTCTTGAAGAAGACTTAACTCATCCCCTGGAGTCTGAGCGGTCACCTGCCACTCAGATGACGTTCCCAGATTCCAACTCACCTGTCAATCATCACACATAGAAGGTCATCCTAGACTGTCCACCCTTCAGCTGACCAATGGACTGACCACAGAAGCATGGAGAGACACAACAGAGATCCCTAGGTGAGTCCGGATAAATAGAGCCATTGAGTTGAGCCAACCCACAGATGTGAGTTAAGCAAAATGGTTCTTACTTCTGAGTTTTGGAGGTGACTTGTTTTGCAATGCAACTAAACTTACTCATATAATCCTCCCAGGTAGCTATTATTCTTCCTATTTTGCAAAGGAGACAAATGAGGCACAGAGGAGGGTTCCTTGCACAACTTGTAAGAAGTGCAAAGACTCAGCCACATGCAACCAGTGCTTTTAATATCTACCATGCTTCTTTTTAGCCTATAAAATATAAGCGTTTATGCCAAATGAACAAAAATTAATCATACATAAAAGATCTTACATACATGCAAAAAACAAGTGTATATAAGACTATTCACTGAAGCGAAAAAAAATATTAAAAAAATTCTAATGCTGTATGGCCATGTGAAGACACCCTGTATGCAACTATTTAAAAAAACAGCTATAAATACTAAACTTGTAGACAGTAGGAAAAAGCAAGATGCAAGAGAGTATTCTTATATGCATCTATTTATGTATAAAAAAGGAAAAAAGAATATATAACTGTTTGTCTATACATAGATTATTTCTGGAAGGACACAAGTAGTGGACTTTGCATCAATTACACGGGGAGGGAACCCATTGGTTGGATACTATAATAGAAGGGACGGTTTTCATTGTAAGCCTTTTTATAGTATTTGCATTTATGCCATGCGAATGTATCAGCTATTAAATTTCAACTGAAAAGGTTGTTATGAAAACGGAGACTGTAGAGGCCTGGAACAAAGAAAGCACTCACTCAATAGCAGCACCATTGTGATTCCTTTTCTACATCTGGCTCTAAGGCCTCCCAGCAAACAGAAATTTAAAGCAGCCTCTGCTTTCAAACTTCTGACTTTGCACAGGAAAATAAATAAATAAATAAAAGATGTTGGATTCGGAAGTAAACAGCAAAACATTGGCTCCATGGGGAGAGGCTCGTGAAGACAAGGCTGTGCAGTTTTACTGGGGCTGGTGACTAGCAGGGTGGCATGCACATACCAGCCTTGTGCCCTGGTCCATTCAGGTTGCTACAACAAAATACCACAGGCTGGCTAGCTTATAAATAGCAGAAAGCAGACGAATTCCGTGATCAAGTTCCCTGATGGGTTCAGAGTCTGCTAAAGGCCTCTTTCGCTCACAGGCTCCTTCTCCCCTCGTTCCCTATGTCCTCACACATCATTGAGGAGGGAGGGCTATTGTCTGGGGCCTTTGGAGTCCTAACATCATTTGTAAGGGCTGTCTTCATGATTCTCTTCTCAGACGTCTTACCTCTTAATACCAACATCCTGATGATTAGAAATCTGACCCATGTTTAAAGTGAAGAGGCACAGCCATTTAGGCCACATACTTCCACTTAGAGAAACCCGGTACTGGGCATCTTCAGAATGTCCCCATTGTACATTCCCAGGCACCTTCACCTTCATGCAAGAACACAAAATGAAAGCAGTTCTTTTTTCATCCTAATAGGGTGTCTTCGCTCTCTCCACGGAAACAGAGCTCTGGGCTATCTTGTTCTCCACTGGGCTCTTGGAGCTTAGAACTAAGCCTGTGCACAGCAGGTGCTTAGAATGTCTCTTACAATGGGGGAAGGGTTAAAGTGCAGAGTTCTAGCCCCAGAGGTTGCTTTAAAGGGAAGTAGAGGCAAAAGATTTGCATTTCTAGACAACACCTATCTCTTTCATCCCAAAACAGGGAGCATGCAATTCACATTTTAATAGACTCCGGCCAACACCCTCCATCTCCAGATCTCGAAGTCCCCTCTAAAACACCCTACTTCAAGCCTGCACCCCGTCCCAGCTGTGGTGTGCCTTAGTTACTCTGGTGACTGATAGTAAAAAGTTACCGACCTCTGAATCTGGAGTTCCGGCAAGGAATACCACTAGGGCCAGTTGCTCCACACCAATGCCAGGCATGCCAACCCGGCTGAAATCCTGTTTGCCCCAGAAACACCTGAGCAGGCTTGGATCTGCTCCAAAGATGAAGCCAGGTAAGTTTCCATGTCAGCTTCACCCACAGATTTCCAGAGGCAACGGGTACTGGTTGTGTTTGCTCTCTATGCCCTCCAAAATAATCTACCCCCCAACACAGGCAGGCAGGCAGGCAGGCAGACAAACAGACAGAAACACACACATGCGCACACACACACACAAAGCCTACTTAATTCTAGCACCATTCCAAAAGCAACAACAAACAATACTAAACAGTAAGATGAAATAAATAAAATTTAAAAAAAATCAGACCAGAGTTCTCTTTGAAACATCTCATCAGGTAGGAGGCAGAAATCACGGAAAGACCCACTCAGATGACCAAACCAATAGGCGACTACATCATACCTTATGATAAATCAACCCCAAATTCCAACACACACACATCCCACCAAAAAAAGCATAGGCCCTAGGAGCAAAGAAGCCCACTCTGGTTGTTGTTTTGTTTTGTTTTTGTGGGTTTGGGGGGGTTGGAGGAGATGCTTGTTTGTTTGTTTTCTTTTTTGCATCTTCAGAAAACGCCCACCCATTCCTTTCTTAGCATCTAACTGGTCACCAAGGTTAGGTGGTTCAGGAGAGTGTTGGAGGGTACCTAGCAGATTTCCTTAGGTTTCTCCCTAGACACGCATTGGCTTGAAGCAGCCTCCACCCCAAAGTCAGAATCAAATGCACACTGGGGTTGGTAACCCACGCCCTTGTGTGGATTAGCACCCCTAGGCAGGTTAGCTGTGGTTGACCTGGGATCCTCCCGCTCTCGGGGGCTGCCCACAGGGCGCCCCTGCTGTTGAGCCTTTCCATTTTCATTTTCATCTTTGCAGGAAGAGCACCAGCGGGAGATGGGCAGGGTGAACTCAGAGCCCATTACACCTGCTGCCTAGCAGGCTGCAGCTGGGCCCGCCTTAGGAACTTCGCAGAGAGCTGGGCTAAGCCCACCCCTCCCGGTCCCGCACCTCGGAGGGGCGGGGGCGGGGGAACCACCGGCTCGCTTCCTCCCTGCCGCTAGTCCCCTACCGCGACTCGGGCTTACTGTTCCCACCCTCCTCCTTTGGGCGGGCGCCGAGGAAGCCCAACCGACGCCGGCAAAGTTTCCTTGGCTCGCGGGGCCGCGGGCCCATACCTCAAGGTGGAGATGGCGACCAGAAGGGTCGCGGGCCACACCACCATCTCGCCCCGACCATCCCCACCCTTCCCGCGCTCTCCCGGGGCGAGCACACTCACCCTCCTAACGCTGCTGGCCGGGCGGGGTTCACCGGGACTCCTCGCTCGGATCCGCCACACGCGTGCGCC